>CATIWO010279676.1:0-10779 GCA_949673435.1 Macaranga tanarius | reverse complement strand
AGGGGCCGGGTGCATATTATATCGAGATATATGTATAGCTGATGTCTGGGGCCAGATACATATATCAAATTAGTTGAATACTCGAGTTATCATTAGCTTAAGTGCTGATCACATTAAAGCAGCATCATCGTAGTCAATTGTGTACTGATTCATATCAATTAAAAATTAGTAGATTGTAAATCATAGTATGGTGGAGATTATAGTATCATAAATAGTGTGTACTTTAACGATGCTCTTATTATAAGCTTGGTGATGATATTTTAGGTGTATTATCCAAGTGTGCTTATTTAATTTTATTGGACTTTTAATATATTCCTTAAAGTAAGGAAGAAGATTCATTTATGCTTAAGATTTGGAAAATAAAGGCATAGAGTAAATTGATTCACTTTATTTAGTAAACTTAATTGCGAAATTATGTGATTTTTGAGCCTCTATTGCTTTTACAAAAGAAAAAAGAATTACTATGATTGATGATTTAAGAAAGTACTTTTATGCAATTATAATTCAGATATTTGAATTATTTAAATATAAAAAGATGTTTTAAATTCAGTTGATTATTATTAATGAAATTTACAGGAAATATTATTTAGTAATTTTCTCATGATAAAGTTTCAAGTATATTTTATCCACTCACTGGGTAATTTCCTTATGAAATTACTCATACTCTTTTGTTTTAAAATTTTTAGTATAGGTGTTTAATATATGTTTAGCTAGCAGTTGAGAGATGACAGTGTAGTGGACCATGCCAATAAAGAAGATGGCTCAGATGGAGATTTCTAGAAGTATTAGAGAATGAAATTAGAATTGTTATAAAATAATATGTCGAACTCGAGGTGTATAAAGAGATGTATTTATGTGTAATGGCACTAAAGTATATAAATAAAAATTTTGTATATAAAGAGCATATGTGGAGGTATTTTAGTGAGCCAATTGCCATGAAATAAATTATTTGAGTAAATAGTTTATTCCTAATAAAATTTAATATTTACTTTATGTGATATTATTGTTAAAAGATTCTTTTGATTCTAGAAGTAAGATCTTTAATATCATTAATTCTTTAGTTATCAATACTAATGGAGTTGATGGTAGTCGGGACCTTACATATATATATATATAGGGGTGAGCAAAAATAACCAAAAATTGAACTGAACTAACTGGTTCAGTTCAGTTTTGGTTTGGTTTTCATGATAAAAATTGGTAATTTGGTTCGGTTCTCAGAGTAAAAAAAATCTATTAAACCAAACCGAACTGAATTCATAGTATATTTAAAATTTTATATATATTTATATGTCGGTTTGATTGGTTTAGTATTAATATTTTAAATTTTATTAATAATATTAGTTTCTAAATATATAAAACTCTTAATAAAATTATTTACCATCAAAAACTTATAAGAAAACGTATTTAAATATATTTTAGAGAATCGGTTCATTTGATTTTTTAAGAAATTAATAAATAAAATAAATATAAAAAATTAACATTAATATATCTTATAAATCTTATTAGAATATTTAAAAATTACATAAATAAAATAAGTTAAAAATTTAAAAAGTGAAAAAAGTCAAAACCGAAAAAAATAACTGAACCAATTCGGTTCAACCTGTATTTCAGTTCGGTTTACAATCGAAATAGGTTAAGTGCAGTTCAGTTTCAGGCATTTTTGAACCGAACCAAACCAAACCGACATTTGCTCACCCCTATATATATATATATATATATATATATATATATATATATATTGTTGTGAGAATATTGAATTGAAATTGAATGGTTGATGGAATGTATTGTGTTGAGAATGATGAATAGTGATTCACTATGATATTGAACATGGTGTGAAATAAATATAGTGCTGAAATGTAAATGATGTATATATATATATATGGATATTAAATGAATAATGTGAGGAATGTGAGATATATGTGTGATAGTGGAGACTGAGCTGGGCAGAGAGTCTTAGAAGTGGCCACATGATATATATAAATAGTGAGAAATGGGAAAACTGAGCCGGACAGATAGCTACCTAAAATAAATATGTGAATGTGATATCTGAGACTGAGCTAGGCAAAGAGTTTTAGAAAGTGGCCATGTGAGGAATAAAGCAAAAGTGAGCTATATGTGAGAAACGTGTGACGATGATTCCGACCGGATAATCAATGTGCATGAACATGTATTCTTGCATTGTATTTATATATAAATGTTGAATGTTGATTCAATATGAAATGTGAATGTGAGGATCATGGTTGTGTGTTGATGATATTTTTTATGGAAATAGTGGTGGATTACTTTAAATATTGTGATTTATTTTATATGTTGCATCTACAATTGAGTTTTGGTGTTTGTATATCTTTTTGTAGTGTTTTGGATGTTGCATAGGTTTTTGGACACGACCATGTAGTTTTAATACACGACCGTGCATATGTAGGGATTTGGATTTAGAACTTCAGGCACAGCCGTATACCTTTTTGGTACGACTGTATGTATTCAATGGAAAGAAAATGCTAGATTCATGCACGACCGTGTGTCTTTTTGGAATGCCATGCGTATTTAGTATAAGAAAATTTTAATTTAGGCACGGCCGTGTGCCCTTTTGGTACGACCGTGTGTGCTCAGTGAAGAGAATCAAACTTAGGCATGGTTGTGTGCACATTCTACACGGTCATGTATAACGTATTTGCAAAAAATTTCTCTTAGCTTGTTGTGTATCAAATTTTTTATACTTCCTTAATTAGTTCTTGAGAAGTCTTCCTTAATTATATTAGTTGCTACTTACTGAGTTGCAAGCTCATTCTTTTGCAATTATTATTATTTTTTAGGATAAGCGATAATTGAGTCGATGTTTACATACAATAGAGGTACCAGGTGGGCCAGTGACGAGTTCGATGTATGCATAATTAGATATTGCTAGCATTCATGCTTGATGTTTGTATTCAAACATTATTTTATGTAAGTGCTGAAAAATATATTTTATTCATGAAAAATTTATTAATTGTGCCACGAATATGATTAATATTGTAGACACGTATATGTGGTACTTAAGGATGCTACATTAAGTGGTATCAGAGCAGAGATTAGATTCATTTGGGACATGAGAATATGATGCATTCATGGTATGTCATGCATGAATCAAAAGTTGCATATAGTTGATATGAGTTGAGATGAGTCGGGATAGAAGTACATAATGCACTTCGCACTAGCCCAACTGAATCACTAGAGTTAATTTATAGATAAATACATACACATGTATTACATGAGCAAAATAATTTTTCAATTACAACTCCTTTATGAGTTGCATACTCTTATATTATGCAATTTGATCAAATGATGAGAACCATGAGTCAAAAGCAAGTAGATAGCACTGTTGGTGAGAACCATAAAAATATAAAAGAGCAAGGTGCAAAGGTTTTAGTGATTGATTTCGCCATAGCAGAGGATCGTCATAGAGTACATAAAGAATTCTAGATTACATTGATTATACTGATGCAAAGATAATTAGTTATGCAATGTCATTATGCTCTAGGCTTGTGGAAGACAATACTAGAAAGTGAAAATGTATCGATGACTATGATTTAGATAGACTTTTCTTTTAAAGCATTTACAGAGAGATAAATTTTAGAGGCATATATAGATAGAAAGAGGATTGAATTCTTAGAATTGAGGCAAAATGATTTACATGTCGCCGATTATGAGGCACAATTTTGAGAGATTATCGAAGTATGCTTCTGAAATATTTCTGAAAAGGTAACAACTGATGAGTTAAAGTAAAAAAGACTTAAGAAAGGATTGAAGTTAGAGATTTGAGAGAGAGAATAATAATCAAACCACTAATTTATAGAGATTCAGTAGAAACTACATTACGCGATGAAAAATATATATAAGAAGAAGAAGCTCTAGAAGTTAAAAAGAAGGAAATTACTAGTAGGCTCACTATTTTAATTCAAATCAGTAGTAGTCCATTCTTCAAAGGTTCTGATTTTCAACAAAGTGATTTTGGAAGATGTGAAGTAAGTTAGTTTAGTTAATCAATAGGAAAAACATATAGCAGCAAATTTAAAAGACTTAACAGTTGATAAGGCACCAATAAGTTATGAGTAGTACATCAACTTCAATATATAACAGTTGTGGTAGAATCTATTCAGGGGAATGTTGCGGTTCCAGACCTAATATATGCTACTATTGCAGTAAGCCATACATTTCTTTAAAAATTGTCCATTGAAGAAAGTTGTTGAAAGATTCTAACTAATTAAATAAAGTGGTACAAGAAAGAAAATGTATCAAGTCAGTATTAGGTTAGGTAGAGGCTGAAATAGTAAAAAAAAAAGGAGCTGATACTTTGACATAAGCTAAACCCAATAATCGACCTCAGAATCAAGACAGAGCATATGTTATCATTCAGCCAGAAGCTTTTGCTACATCAAATGAAAAATATGGGTACATTTATGTTATTTGTTCATGATGTGTTTATGATGACAGATCCAAACTCTGAGTTCACATGATCGTTTATATGAGTTGCATTACATATATATAATGGAATTATTAAAACAAGGTATATATATATATATATTCCTATGCATGTTGGAATAATGTGATAGTGAACTTGATGATGAGATTTTATTTCAAAATATTGAAATAATATGATTGATATACAGACTTCAATAGTCATTGAATTAGGAAGAAGAATAGTATTATTCTAAGAATATATTAAGTATAAAACTGTTGTATCATTGTAATTTAGTATATAAAGAAGGTAGATATGAATATTTTGAGACAGAGAAAGATAAAGACAATGATTAAAAGAGAAACTGTACATATTTAATTGATTTCAACTATGATTATTTTTCATATGGTCTGAGATGGGTATTAAATTTATTTAGCCAATACTAAAGAATCGATGAAGATTAGTTCAAGGATAATGGATATATTTATAATCATAGAATTTCCTAATATGTTTTGATATGGAATACAGAAATTACTCCCGCACCGAAGAGTAGATTTGAAATAGAATTATCCCAAAGGCTACATCAATATTGATTACTTTGTACATATTAAAGGAACTTGTAGAATTTGAAAAGGCAGATTGTTAGAGTGAATAATTTATTAGGAGGGGCATCAATTCAATCTATAAGAGAAAAGGATGGTAATATAAAGTTAGGTAATAATTACAGTCAATTGAACAGTATCTTAATGAGAATAATTAGCCGTAATTAAGAAATGAAAGATTGCTTGATTAATTGAGAGATGTTATAGTATTTTTGAAGATAGATTTGGGACTGGGATATTGGCAATTTCTAATGATAGAACAGTTTATTTCCAAATATAGTATGCAAAACTGGAAATGGATGGTATGAATTTTTAATTATATCAGTTGGATTGATTGGTACACCAAGTGCATCTATATAATCAATGAACAAGACTCTTCGATAGTATTTGAATCAGTTGTGATTATTTTTATTGAGAATACTTTCATTTACTTATTAAGCAGAGAAAAATACTTTCATTTACTTATTAAGCAGAGAAGAACATGAAAAATATTTATGAATAATATTATAGAAAATTGTATGTTAAATTCAGCAAAAGTGAGATTTGAATGGCAGAAATGTTTTCTTGGCACATGATTATGAAAGAAATGAACTAAAGTTTGCCAATAAAGTTTTGAAAAGTTGAAGGAATGCATTATCGACCGAGAAAAGTAGCATTATGGTTTATATTGAAGCCTCAAGACAACAGTTGGATTATGTGTTAATGCAAAATGGGAAAATAAAAGCTTATACATCTAGACAGTTATAATTTCAAGAGGTGAATTGTCTGACACTTGAACTGGAGTTAACTACTATTGTTCAAGCATTAAAGATTTGGAAGTATTAGTTGTATGGAGAACCATTGTCAACAATCATTGAAATAAAAAGTTGAAGTATATTTCTATCCAGAAAAAATTGGGTCGAGACCACAAAGATATATTGGGATCTAAAATCTCCTTATTAATGACCAATAATAAAGAAAAATATGAGAAGTTTATTGCATGGGGGTGGAATATCAAGTACCATAAGAAAATTACAGCTATTAACGATTCCAAAATAAAAATGGGAAAGGATAATGATGGATTTTGAGAGTGGGTTACTATATATATTTGGTAGCATGATAGTATAAATAGTGTGATTACATAAAGTACTTGTATCTAGTGTGTCTCTAGGATGAGCATTTGGAAAGAACAATTTTGATATCAAAGGATAATGAGAGCTCATGTACCGTAGTACAAAGGGAATTTGGTACAAGATATATTGAAGAATAAGCGAGTTATCAATTTTGAGGATGAAATTTTCTTTAAGGAGGGGAGAAATATAACACCCACCCTCTAGTATATGTATTTTTGACGAATACATTATATTTTATAGAATTGGACTTCATTTGAGTTAGATATGTGCATGAAATGTAGAGAAGGACTAAATTGTAAGGAAAGTTTGGAGTAGATTGTTATAATAGAAAGTTATGAGTTAGTGTGTAATTATTCTATTTATTAAGGGGGAGAAAGAATATAGTGGGGATATTTGGCTATAACTATAAAGAGTATTATTATTATTATTATATTAGAGATAATTATACGTTAATGGGGAAGAGACTTTAGGGGCAAATGGTGAATTTTGATTGGTGGTTGTATATGTATATATGTGTGGGTGTAAAAGTGTAGAGATTTAAGAAGAGAAGAAGAGGGAGTTCTTGATTGATTTGTGGAGAGTTTTTGATCTTTTTTATGCTATTAAACAATTATTTTGGGAAGGTTTAGGAGGTCATTAATCCATTGGAGTTTTAATTGGTAAGCATTACTTGTGTTGTTGATTGATTGAAGTTGAATGTTGATTGTTGCAAAATTTGGGTTTTTATTCCTCTATTTTTCAGTCCCAAAGTTTTTACTATAACTTGAGCATGGTTGGAGGCTTTGAAAACTTCAGAAAGTCCTCTACAACTTTTATGTTTAAATCTTGGACTGAGTCTGTGGGTAAGAGGGTCTAACGATACTCAATATGTGTATAAAGATTGAGCATTATATGTGAAAAATATACAGGATAAGAAGATTAATTTGAATGTATTGTGATCTTGGTAATGCTTATGTCTTGCCAATAATAGTATACTGGTGATACTCAGTTAAATTTAATTGTAGTGTGGTATATAACTGAGCTCTAATTGAGATTGTTTATATAAGTGTAGTTATTTAATTACAGGATTGACTTTACTTTAGTACGGAGATATCTATATTGTAGAGGAGGTTCTGACGAATTTTTAGTAGATTCATCGTAAATTATGCTTTTGTCGTTAGGTTCTTATGATAAAACCTTGTGTACAATAGATGAGTTATGATCTATGGGTTGCTATTGGAAATGTAAGTAATTATTGATATAATATATATATATATATATATGTTGATTCCCATATGTTATTATAAATTATATTACCATGTGAATTGTGCAAGCCATTTGAGACTGAGCTAGACAGAGAGTCTCAGAAGTGGCCACATGATATATATAAATAGTGAGAAATGGGAAAGTTCAGCCGAGCGGATAGCTACCCAAAATAAATGTGTGAATATGAGATCTGAGACTGAGCTGGGCAGAGAGTCTCAAAAAGTAGCCACTTGTGTGAAAATATGAATTGGTGAGGAATAAGCCTAAGTTGGCTATGTGAAAATGTGAATTATATGAGGAATAAAGTAAAAGTGAGCTATGTGTGAGAAACGTGTGATGATGATTCTGGCCATATAATCAATGTGCATGAACATTTATTATTGCATTGTGTTTATATATAAATGTTGAATGTTGATTCAATGTGAGATGTGAATGTGAGGATCATGGTTGTGTGTTGATGATATTATTCTATGGAAATGGTGGTGGATTAGTTTGAATATTGTGATTTATTGTATATGTTGCATCTACAATTGAGTTTTGGTGTTTGTATATCTTTTTGAGGTGTTTTGGATGTTGCACATATAGTTTCAATACACGGCCATGCATGTGTAGGGATTTGGATTCAGGACTTCGGGCACGGCCGTGTGTATTCAATGGAAAGAAAATGTCGAATTCAGGCATGACCTTATATCTTTTTGGCACGGCCGTGCATATTCAGTGTAAGAAAATTTCAATTCAGGCACGGCCGTGTGTGCTCAGTAAAGAGAATCAAATTCAGGTACGGCCGTGCACAACCTGTTTGCAGGAAATTTTTCTTAGCTTGTTGTGTATCAAAATTTTTATACTTCCTTAATTAGTTATTGAGAAGTTTTCAACAATTATATTAGTTGTTACTTACTGAGTTGCAAACTCATTCCTCTATTGAGTCGATGTCTGCATGCAATAGAGGTATCAGGTGGGCCAGTGACGAGTTTGGTGTATGTATAATTAGATATTGCTAGCATTCATACTTGATATTTGTATTCAAATATTATTTTATGTAAGTGCTGAAAAATGTATTTTATTCATGAAAAATTTCTTGATTGTGCCAGAATATGATTAATATTGTGAACACGTGTATGTGATACTTGAGGGTGCTACATTGAGCACGGATCTTGGAGAACCCGAACTGTTCCGAAAAACCGAATCGAAAATCTCTAGAACTGAAAATCTTCATTGACCGTTTGACTTTCTCCGAACCGAACTGTCTCGAAAATTTTTATTGAGACGGGTCTAGAGATTTTGAATTCTCCGAATCAAGATCCGTACCGAACCGCTCTGAATTGTACCAAAAAATCAAAACTACAATCGATAATTTAATAGAATTAGACTATATATATATATATATATATATATATATATATATATATATATATATATATATATTTATTTATTTATTTATTTATTTATTTTTTATATTCATTTTATTAATATTAAACCTACTAATTTAACATTTAATCTAAAATAATTAGTAAATAGCATTTCAAAATATTATAATAAAATTTATGTTGAAAAATTTAAATTTTTCTTCAATAATGAAATTCTAATGTAATATACTTTTTAATAGTTATGGGATTGTTATTATTATTCTATGATATATATTATTTATATAAAGTTTTTCATAAAATATTTAACAATTGTATGGTATATTAGAGTGTATTATATATATGTTAATAAAATTTTTATAATAAAAAATAATGATAAATAAAATTATTTAATTTCATAATAAAATTATGAAATGGTTTGTAGTTTAATAATTTGATTTGAATTATATTTTTATTTATTTATTTTTAATTTGGAAAAGAACCGATATCCGAACCGAATTGAACCGAAATTTTTAATTTGAAGAAGAACCGATCTCTGAACCGAATTGAACCAAAATTTTTAATCTCTGAACTGTCCTAAACCAAAAATTTGGAGCAATTCTGGAGTTTTGATTTTTAAATCTCCGATAGTATGGAGCAATCCCGAAGAATTACATTCTCCAAACTGGACCATGCTCACCCCTACATAAAAGTATAATAAATTAAAGGCAGATTGCAAGTAAGTAAATAGTTAAATATTGACTAATCTTTAATGGTATTATTATATGTAGAATTTAAATCATACCGTCATTAATTTAAAAAGAAAAAATTACTCTTTATTATACAATTTATTAATATTTAAATTATATAGACACGTTTTAATCAAAATTAAAGGTGGATTGATGAATTTTTCCTAATATTAAGCAAACTCTATATAGCATTTATTTTGGGAAAAATTACAAATTTGGTGTCTGAACTTGTGAAATTTTTCTATTTGAGTGTCCGATTTTTTTTTTTTTTTTGCAATCAAGTGTCTGAACTTGATAAAAATATATCAATTAAGTGTATAATGCTGAGTGTATGCTTACTCAGATCAATTGGACCCCACATGCATCCTAATCAACAGCCACGTTAGGTTGCCATATGTACAATGTGGTTAAAAGACAAAATTACCGCAAACTTAAGTTGAATAGATGTTTTGCCAATTTGGGAATTAGGTTTTGCATTGCTTCAATTTTACACTGCAAACTTCTGATATTTCCAACTACGAAAATATTTCAAAAGCTTCATCACATAAACCAGCCTCTACATAGGATGTTATCAACATATTCCAACTTGCAATACTCTTATTTTTCATTTCCAGAAACAAGTTTCTTGCACCATTTGCATCTCCATGATTCCCATATACACATATCAAAGTAGACTTTACAGATGCGTAATCTTCAAACCCAGCTTTTATGGCGTAGCCATGAATCGCCTCTGCCCTATCAAATGTACCTAAATCAGCGCAAACTGATAATACAACAGCAAGTGCTTCACCACTCACCTCAACCCCTCTCACCCTCATTGAATCAAACAACTCCATAGCTTCCTTATTCCATCCAGATCGTGCATAACTTGAAATCAAAGATGTCCAAGTCAGAAGATTCAGCTCTAATCCTTCAGATTCCATCCTTCGAAAAATCTCAAGTGCACCATTGCAATCACAATTAAATGCATAACCTGAAACCAGTGTATTCCATGAAACATAGGTTCTAACACTCATTCTATCAAACATATTGCGTGCATCTCTCATTCTACCAACTTCTGCATACATTCCGATCAATTCATTCCCAACATGAAGATGACTCCTAAAACCTTTCTCTAACACATATCCATGAACAATTTTACACAAATTAAATCGACAAATATTAGCACAAGCCCTTATAACCAAAGGGAAAGTGAACCCATCACCAAAAGTTCCAATCTTTCTCATTCTAACATAAAACTTAACAGCATTCTCATGGCATTCATTAGAAACATTAGCTCTCAAAATTGAATTC
>CATIWO010279658.1:0-16058 GCA_949673435.1 Macaranga tanarius | reverse complement strand
TTAAACGCCATGACAAACACATAATGAGATATCACCAACTCCCCTGATTCTCCTCTTGCATGCGCTCCGGCAACATCATCCTCAATATATTGTATCATATCATCGATACACTTTCGCCTGATGGAAGCAGTTCCGTTGATTCGCTTGATGGTCATGAGCTCCAATGTGACAAGCCGGCGATGAACACGCCAGTGAGAGTCATACCGGCCTACAGCAAGAGCTGCCTTGTGGGAGCTATGAGCTGTGAAAGATTGAAGAACTTTTCGGTCACAGAAACTAATGTCATGTTTCTTGAAAAGCTCTTCAGCTGCCTTGGCTGATTGTACTACAAGGGTGTTAACGCACCCAAGTTTTAACCAAAGTAGAGGCCCGTACTTGAACCTAAGCTTGTATAAATTTTGGTGTGGAATGTCCCCAAGATCGAAGATGTTACCAAAGAGAGGCCAAGCAGGAGGACCTGGTGGTGGTCGTTTCTTGGCATCATGTCTTGAACGTCTTTGTTTCAATAGCACAACAATAGTTACTAAGAAGAAAGTAGCAAACAAAGCAAGAAAATTGCCATAGCTCCACTCCATTTATTTCGTTGTGTTTAAGCAAGATGTTCACTAATATACATATGGGAAATGATTGCTGTCCCCCGGGTGGACAGCTACAATGCTGTCCCCGATGGACAATTACTTTTTAACCCATGACAATTACTATATGGCCCCTTAATTAGGGGTCAAAATGTAAGTTGTCACACCAAATTACAATTTTACCCCAGAAATAAAATGCCCCCATGTAAGATGAGAAGCCAGATGGTAATTGTCCACCCGGTGGACAGCACTGTAGCTGTCCATCCGGTGGACACCTATCATTTCCCTATATATATATATATATATATATATATCCGCGAAGAAGATAGAAAAAGAAAAAAAATTAGAGGGACAATGGTTACCCACAAACATGTAGCTTTACAAAATTAAGGGTGATGATATGTATAGCATTGCAAGACGTCGCACTTCGCGATAGTGACAAGATTTTTTTTCTAAAAATGCCTCTCATTTGCAGAGGTTCTAATTTAGTGAGAGAAGACAAAAAGGTAAAAGTTGCGCAGCGCAATATTTATAATTACCCCAAATTAATCTTTGAAACTTTTTCATTTTTAATATTTTCTATTTAATTTTTATATTTTTATTTTGAATTTTTTCACTTTTAAATTTTAAATTTATACTTGTAAATTTAATTTAATTTAATTCTTATATACTAAAATAAACAAACACTTATTCTTCAAATGATGTTAAACATATAAAAAGTTAAAAATAAAATTAATATAAAAATTAGACAAAATTTATTTTCTATTATATTTTTCTTTTAATTAAATTTTATTTTAATCAACATCAGTTTTTTTGTATCAACATTAATTTGTAAAATATACTAATTTAATATAGAGTTATTCTACAATAGAAACAGTTGTATTTATACAACTAGAATTAAGACCGTTAGATTAAAATTTAATTAATTATAATTATTGATATATTTTAATATATTATAAAAAATTAAATAAATTTAAAATAAAAATTTAAACATTAAATAAAAATTAAATATGCATAAAGTTCAAAGGTGAAACTATGCATCTGGCCATCTAAGTTCTACGGTAAACTTTGGTTTTCTAACAAATATTTAAATGATCACATCAAACATAATGCACTCGGTTGATCTGATTGATACAACTTGTTTTTTTTATTTTTTTTTATTTTTTTTAAATAAATTAGACTATAAAAACAAGTACTACTTATTTTTATATAAAAAATATAGCATTTATAGAGGAAGAATTTTTAAAATAAAGTCTGTGACTCTCTAATACATGGACAGGGATCAGTTAAATGGACATACCATATAATATATAAAATAATTAACTTACAAAAATAATTCTTTTAATAAAAGTTTTATGAAATCTAAAATACTGTTACCAAATTTATTTCTATAATAATATAAGTTTAATCCACAAAAATATTGCTAACAATATTTTTAAAAAAGATTTCAAACCTATTTATTTTGTTATATTTAAAGCTTTAATTATAATATCCTAATTTTTATTAATTATTTATTATTTTTTCATATCTTATATATTTTTATTTTATAATATATATTAACAAATAATTAATTATAAACTTTTGTAAGAAATGTTCGTATGTGTCAGATATTTTTAAAAAATATCTCTTACAAGTTTGTGGTACTTGTTTAAATTAATTTGATACACATATATTTTGAAAAAAAAAAAAATCTCAGATACTTATCTTCAAGACAAGGACACCATAAGACCTTGTGTCCTTGTCTTCAATATAATTATACTTTATCACAAGTCCTAATTTGTGTCCTACCTTTTTGAAAATCTTTTATTTTGTTTTCTTTTGAGAGGATAAGAAGAAAATAAACTAATTTGGGCAAAGAAATAAAAAGTAGGTGTAGGCATATAAATTTTTATAAAATATTGTTAGATCATTAAAATATTTTTAATTCATTAAATAATTTAATTATGTTAATTATGTATTTTAATCTAATAAATTTATAAAAATTTTGGATCAATCAAATATTTTGGTTTATTATTTTAATGGTCAATTAAATTGTTTTAAAAATGTCATTAAAATAATGATAAATAGATAACAATTAAAATTATTACTTATTTAAACAATGATGTGATTGAACCAATCAATTACATTAGAGGTAGTTAAAATTAATCATACCTCTACAGTTATGAAATTTCATAACATCTATACCACTCCTAAAAATGCATATAAATAGAGGTGTCTCTCATACTTCAAATCAGCAACAACATAAGTATTAAACCTTTACCAAAATTACAACTTAAATTCTTTACAAGATCATCAAATTGCTCTTCGAGTTCTACAAGATCACCCGAGCTGTTCTTTATCCAAATTTTTCATTAAATCCAAAATTTCTATAAGATCATCAAGATGTTCTTCAAATTCTATAAGATCATCAAAGTGTTCTTCATCAAAACTCTTTATCAAATGCATAATTGTTTCAAGATCAAGCTACAAAATCCTTGAAATGCATGGTTGTTGTGAGATTTAAATCGGAGGATTCAAAATTCCTTGTAATAAGAATTTTTATTAGAGATTGTACTCCACCTTTCAAAATTTAATAAAGTTCTCAATTTTGTCCTCAAATTTATAAAATTTTCTTGTTTGAATTTCTTATTTAATAAAGTTCTCTAATCTGACCAAGATGGTGAAAGAACTTACAAAAAGTTCTAGAGAAAAAGATGCCTAAATTGAATTTTTAACTGCTAAGTTAGAAAATACGGCTGGTAAAGCACCAATTGATGCAACGACTGAGTTGCCAAACACACGAGTGGAAGAAGGAAATACTTTTACGACCAAAACTAAAGGTGATATTCAAATGTCTCCAAATTACCAACCGCCAAAATTTCAGTAATTTTATGGCAAGGGCAATCTAAGACAATGTGTTGCTCACTTTGTTGAAACTTGTAATAATGCTGGCACAAATGGTGATTTACTTGTTAAGCAATTTGTTCGATTATTAAAAGGCAATGCCTTTTATTGGTACACATATATGAAACCTAGCTTGATAGATAGTTAGGTACAATTGGAGTGTGAATTCTTTAATCATTTTTACAGTCCTTACCGCATATTTAGTATGATTAAACTTACATAGCCAGTATGCATAGTTAGTATGATTAAACTTAAATAGTCAGTATGATTGAACTTACTACTACTCACCAATGGAAAGATGAGCTGGTCATTAATTATATCCAAATGTGAAGAAGTCTCAGTTTGAATTACAAACATCGACTTTCTGAGTCATCTTCCATTGAAATATACATCAAAGGTATAAAGTGGGGTTTGTCCTATATTCTTCAAAGATTAAAGTGAAGTACTTTTAAAGAATTAGCTACCCACGCTATTCATATGGAGATAAGTATTTCAAATGTTGGAAATCAAAGTATTCTTATTCAAGATCCAAATAAGGGTAAAGATAAGTTAGAAGTGTGTAAAAATACTAAGTTTAATGCAAAGATTAAAAATAAGTTATCCTTGACAGGCATTTTGGTACCCATCAAGATAAATTCTAAAGTTGAAAAGAAGAAGGAGGTAAAGCCTGTTGTTGCTACACAATCACAAGCAAAGAATAAGATTTTTCTGAAAGAAAGACAAGAGAAGAGTTACCCCTTTACCGACTCTGATTTTTCAAGAATATTCGATGAATTACTTGAAGCAAATCTTAATAAACTCCTAAAGATAAGGCATCTTAGTGAAGCTAATCAAGTTAATAATCCAAATTACTACAAATATGATCGTCTGGTTAGCCATCCAATGAAAAAATGGTTTATCTTAAAGGATAAAATAATAGAGTTATAAAAAAAAAAAGAAAAAATTACCTTTGAAGAAGAGGAGGTTAGTGTAAATATGACTAGTATTACAAACTCTAGTCCTTGAGTGACATTTACAAATTCAATAATTAATTTTAGATAATTTGATCCAATAGCCATTGAATTTTCTTCTTTTATGCAAAGAGCGATGATGCATCAAAATGTGATGAAATCAAACATATAACCTACTGTTTGGGGCATCATTAGCTAATGATGAATGTTGGATCTTTATTACTCGTAGACGTCGTAGAAAGAAGAATATTTCTAACTCAAAACTTGTCCTAAAAAGAGTTAAAATGGTAAAAGCACTTTTGCAAGAACTAAGAGTGGCAAAGCATAAGAAGTCTAAGATCACAAAAATCAAGAAAAGTTTAATTGCCTCTTGAGGCTGAAGACAGTTTTTAAAAGTCTAGATGACTTATCATTTTGACTGAATACATACCAAAGGTTTTAGAGGAGCTTTGAATGCACTTTCATGACATTAGATTGAAGGGAAGGGTGAGACAAATGCTCGAGAAAATAAAACAAATCCTCATCATTACTTTCCATTAACCGAACCGCGGCCTGCAAACCAAACTTTAACCCTCGCCTCACCCGATCACTATTGCTCTTTGGTTCGGTTCAAAATGGGTTGGCTTTTATGGTTCGGTTTTTGGCGGTTCACTCGGACCGAGCGGGTTTTGCACAACCCTAAACACAATATCAAAATAACTAAAAATATCACAACACACCCACCAAATCTAGAGAAATAAAAAATATATCAACATCCATAACACTACAAATACAAATTCAAAAACAAATTGAGAAAAATGTAGGATATAAGAATCACCCAAGTTTCAATAATAATAAAAAAAATGATTCATCAAATCAATAAAAACTCATAAATTGGTAAAAATTTATCAATACCTATAGCATCAAAAACATAAATTCAAAAATAAAATCAGGAAAAAAAAAAGAAAGAAGAAGATGATGATGAATAAGAAGAAAAAAAAAAGAAAGAAAGATGAAGAAATTGATAGATTTTTGTGAAAAAACAATGAAAAGAAAAAGAGTAGAAGAAGAGGAGAAGAAGAAGACTATAAAAATAAAAGAAAAAATTAACAAAAAAGGTACATATGAAAAATACGTAGTTGAGTTTTGATAAAAAAAGAAAGTAAAAACCACTATATTTTTGAAAATTTTTATTTAACTTAGGATATTTAGGATAAATTTGGATGAAAACTCATTTCAATCTAATTTATAGTTTCAATTCAAGATCAATAATATTTAACTCTCAATCTTTAAATTTTTAAGGAGAAATTTTGATGAAAATTCATTTCAATTTAATTCATAATTGCAATTCAGTATCAATAATACTTAATTCAGATCGTTGTCATGAGCTATTTATATCAATAGGTGGTAGATAAAGGGAAAAAAAATTATTTAATTTGCGCATCTAATGAACACCTATATCGTGTCACAATTTCATATTGTAATTGAATATATCGAGTCAAAAGTAGCACAAGAGTTAATATTGGGTTTCGAAGATGTGTGTATGTATGTATATATAAATATATTTTGGAATATTAAAAATATTTTGAAATTTTAATTTTAAGTGTAACATAACTTAACTAGGAAATTAAATTGCTAGCACACCTTTAGCTTAGTGGTTAAAACTTTCACTGGTAGTGTAAATGGTTTCAAATTCGAGTCCCGGACCCCTCTCATTTCCCCATAAAAAAAAAAAATTAGGTAATTAAATTAACCAAAATTTAATCAATTTCTTAATTATCCAACTTTAGAAAAATATTTTAATCAAGGGTGTGATATGGACATTGATTTGCACTCAAAAAAGTATAAAATTTGTGCATTGAATTTTATAAATTTGGATATCATATTGGTAGTGTATTCATCATTGATGCTATCAAAAGAAACAAATGAATTTTATTGATGTCATTAACATCTAAAGAAGTCATTAGCCGTTACAATAAATAGTGATCATATAACAGCTAATTAATATCTTATGTGTACATAAGACTTGATCAACATTAATTCTTTCTAAAGAAAAAACAAAAATAACCTATGAATTATTCTTTCTTGTGATAAATACTTTTTCACTTAATCATGTGTACTAGTAACTATTTGGTGATAGAGTAACATTCCCCACCATCTCCAAAGAAATGCAAGGTTGTTCGACCGGAACCTATATAAATTCCACGAATAAAAAAATCATTAAAATATACACAAAATTAAACTAGCTAAAATGGCAATATGCAAATTTAAATAATCTTAATTTGGTGAAATAACATCTTTTTTATATATATATTTATATAGCATGGCCTTCCAATTGGATTTGAAATTTTTAATCTCATAGTTCATGTGATTTATTTTATATAATTGTCTCTAGTATCATATAGTCATAGATTTTTTTTTCTTAATTTTAGGTGGTATACTTACGAAATGACCAGCTCCCAAAATCCAATAGAAAGATAAGTTCTCATATGAGCTTCTGAACCCTTTTGTGGTTGTATTATCATCTTTGCAATACAATGGAGTACGATCTTGTTTCAGAAAAGTTTCTAAGCCATCCCACCTAAAATAGAATGAATCAAACAACTTCATTAGTTTTTGTTATGAGCAACAATAATCAAGTATTGTAATTTTAAAGCCTGAAAAATTGGCGGCAAGTAGTACTTGAGTTTGTTTAGCCATGATTCTGCTCCTTTCGTTGAGCAAATGAGATCAATCTGCAATATAATAAAACCTGCGTAACTATTTTAATCGATGAAAAAAAACTATATTTTATAAAATAAATGCACAATGGACAATGTCAATTTTTCGGTATTAAAAATAAATCGATAAAATTACTAGGCTAATAGTCCAGTAGTTAACTGTTTGTTTTATAATATAAAAGTAAAAACAAATTTTTCCTTTCAATCAAACAAAATATTTGTATTACAACAAATATAAGAAACTCATTGAGTAATGAGTATGATAGAAGGGTATAGTAGAAGAGCAAAAAGAAAGTTATACCTGTCCATTGTAAATTATCACTCTCACACCTTTCGCCAACAGCTTATCAACCTAATAAAAAACATATGACATGAGATAAAAATTCTCATGTGTTCTTCATTATTTACTACTCGAAGCTAGCTACAGGCTAAGTGGGTGTATGTCACAACTTTTATTTTTTCAAACTCTTGCACACATGTAAAATTTGACTTGATAAAGCTAGTCATAGTGGTCCTCATATCGATCCTACCTCTTGGATTCTAGGCTTCATGAAATCATCAATTAAAGCTGGAAAAACCAAGTAACTTTGCCCTGCCCAACTATATATATAATTAAAAAAATTGATCATTATCATGACATTAAACAAGGTTCAATTCATCCAACAAATTAACATATTCCAAGAAGAATTTATGCAAAATATTGAACTTACGTTACATTTTGAGGTATGATCTTTAGTTTCTGCCTTATGGGCCCATTCATCAAGTCATAAACATCGCTACTTCCTACTCTAGCACCAGTTGAAAAAAATTTGGCCTCCATATACCTTGAGTATCTATTAGTAGAAACCCCTTTTGATTTTTTGGTGGAAGTTCCAATAACCGGGTCATTTCCTGAATCGAGCAACATATTGTAGAAGTCCTGAAATATCATATAACAATTAATTATGAATCAAATTTCATGCTCTAATCTATTTTACTACAGAAAAAATACTCGACCAATAAACTATTTGCCTGATAAACCCAATTCGCGCTAATCTATTATGCCATTGAAAAAATTAATCAATTTCACGAGGCTAATAAAAACTCAATTCAAGTAGTTGAAATTTATGATTAGGGTTTGTAGAAACATACCACATTGTTACTGAATTCAAGGATTACATTCTCAAGTTCACTCCATGTTGATGTAGCATCTTCATATTTGCCTTCAGCTAGCTGTTGTTGAATCTGTAGAGCTAAACTGTTTTCACATATTAATTTTGGTTAAATTACTAGAGATTTTTAATTTACGTAATAAGCTAGTCAAAGGGCAAACAGCATTGATACCTGTTTGAGATGTTTAATCCCTTGTTGCTCATTCTTGATAGGTCTTTAAGTAGAGGTCCCCATGTAAACTACATTTTTTAAATTACATGCACATATATTCTCAAATTAAAAGTGAAAAACACTAGTCATGTAAAGATAGCTGTTTATTTTGAATGTTCAGAATTTACTTACCACAAAATCTTCGGGAGAAATCCAGCTATCTCCCAAAGCAACTCCTGAAATAAAAACGAATTGGAGAGTATATTATTATTCTTTAGTCATAGACCTTAGTCCTCCCACGGCTATAAAATTCAAACTTTATACCTCATGATATCCTTGAAGAAAAATAATCGTTGGATCACTTCCCCATTCATATTACTAGTTGTATTAGATAATCTTATTAAAATGTACTAAAAATATTTTAATTTATTACATAATTCAATGGCACTTTTTTTTTTTTACTTTTTTTTTTCAGATTTATACAATCCTTATAATGTCAAAGAAGAGAATTTCAGTATAATTCTATTCTTTATTTACATAATCTTGGATTAAAAAATTCGAGGCAATTAACTTACACTATAGAGAAGAAATGTTACATGACTTAATCGGATTCACTCATTTGTTCTTAGATTTCTATATCATACCTAAAAATTGAGAAGGTTTTAAAGTGTTGTAAGATTACCTCCTAATTGAACTTTCAATTCCCCTGCTTCAATGGCTTTGAGTGCAGAAACACCAAGAGTTACAGCAAATTTGCCTCCATATGACTCCGCAAATATGTATAAAGGACTTTTTTGAAGGCTCTCATCTCCATTAAAGAGCTCCTTCAATAAGGTAGTTAAATCAGTTGCTGCCTCTTCATCAGTCCTAACCACCAATTCCTTGTCTTCTACATAACTAAATCCTGTTGCCACTGGATTATCCTGAAAATTTCATAACAAAATATAAAAAAATTCTTACCTGGCCACTCCAAATGTATTACATCCGACAGTCAGATTTATAATACATAGATATGTATATTAATTTTATTAGCAAAATGTAATGTATTTAAAATATATGTTACAAATCTAGCTATTAGGAATAATAAACCAGAATTAGATAAAAATCTCCCATATATATATATATATATATATATATATATATATATATATATATATATATATGCGTGTGTGTATGTATATAGTCTTAATTAAAGAAAAGGGAAAAGCATCATATCATATATAGAAGAAAAAAATTCCAAAAGATTGAAATGTACCACAAATAAGAGATCTGCTTTGTGGAGCCACGTAGAATTCCGTGGATTTAAATTGCTATCTAGTGGTCCAATCTCCAGGAAATTTCCAAATGCAACACCGGAGCCACCCTTTGAAGATTACAATCACAAAATAATAATATTTTGTTGGGTAACATTTAATTAATATTTATTATTCTAGTGTAACAAAATAAAATAATTAAATTTTATAGATATCGCTTACTGGTCCTCCTTGCAGCCACAGAATTACTGGCCATGGTGTAGATGAATTTGCAACTCTATAAGGGCTTTTGTAAAGCCACCAAAACATATGTGCCTCTACATTTACACACAAAATAAACATGAAACTAAAATCATGAAGAATAAAAATATATTTATATAAAATTATTTTTGGGTGTATCAATCTAGCTATTTTTTAACTAAAATAATTAGAAATATATTTTTAGTATTAACATCTCAATCGACGAATAAGCTAGTCAGATAATATTTTTACTAAAAAAAATTGTATACATACTCGGTCTAACTTCGATGTAGCCCCATTGTTCAGAACCATCAAGGGTTCCTGCAGCGGAAGCCAAATTTCCATGGAGCACTGAAAAACAAAATGCAAGTAAGAGGAAAAGAATGGAGTGTTTCTCCATGGAAGCTCAAGCTACAGTTTTGTGACACAAAAGCACATTTGATAGAAGTGTATATATTTATATATATATATATATATATATATATATATATATTGACATAAGGGACATCGACATAAGATTTTATACCTCCCCATTGGACTATATTTTAAACAAGAAAACATTTTATTATAATGCAAATGACAATTGCAAGGAAGCAAGTTTTGTGGACAACTTCATAGTAACATACAAAAATATTTTTTTTAAAAAAAAATTGTTTGATTCAATTAGACATTTCAGCTGAGACATTGGGAAAAAAATGGAAGTTAAAACAAAGATAAAAAAAAATAATCATATATATCTAGTGCAAATAAATTGCAAATTAATATATAGTATCATTATGATCCATAAAATGAGCATTATTAATAAGGTCTCTCCTTGACGCAATATCTGAATCAACAATGCAATCATAGAATGGCTCATGGCTTTTGTTACATATCTATATTTCTTATTTTTCAAGCATTAATGGTGCTATAATAATATTGCTCATTACTTGGGCATAATTACAAGGCAAAAAAAAGAGAGAGAGAGAAAAAAAAAAAAAAGACAAATTGGATCGATTGAATCTTCTCTTATTATTGTTGTTATTTTTAATGATTGATCATAATTTATGCACATGATAGTTAGTATCATCATTTTAATGATTGATCATTATTTGCTTATTCTCTGTTTGGCATTGAGGATGAAATTATTTTTTGGATTTTTAAAAATTCAACATTGTTTTAGAAAAAAAATATGTAGGTATATTTTTTAAAAATAAAAAATAATAAATGAATAAACCAAATTTGTAGTTTTGGCCTTCAAAATTTAATGCCAAATTAATATCTCCATAGTTTATTTATTGATAGGACAATGAATACACCATGAGAACTAATTTTTAATAAAACAATGCTCACAATTAAATGTATCATCCAAGTAAAGACTAGAGATTTCTGAATTGCACTTAGAATTATTTAAATTCATATTGATATAGATTAAAATTTACATATTACATAAGAAATTGCATTTATAATCTTTTAAATAAAAAGTATTAACAAAAATAAAAATTAACAAAGATGTAAATTTATATATATATATATATATATATATATATATATATATATATATATGAATCAATCCTTATTTTTACATATTCATCAATTTCTCTATTACTTATTTTCTTATTTTTAATATTTTATAAAAAAAATTTGGAAGCTATATATTTTTTGAAAATAATTGGAAGAAACTCTCTTTTATGGTATGTGTTTCATATTCCCAAATCGGCTTTGGGCCTTCAATATTTAAAGTATAGGCCCTCAAAAACCTGAGAAGCAAGTTATCGGCTTATAACAAGTTGTAATTGTTGTGAAATCCAAGTCATTGATTTTTAGGACAAATTCATTTATTGAAACTAATTTAATAAAAGTATGTAGTTGAAATTATGTAAAATTTAGTTTGTAAAATTTGTAAATAAGTTCAAATTAAACCTAAATTTAGTTTGTAAAATTTGTAAATAAGTTCAAATTAAACCTCATGACTTAACTTATAATTTTAATATCTTAATAATTTAATTTAAGATATATAATATATAAATTTTGTTCCATAATAAATGTAAAAAACTTATTTAGTAAATAATTTATTTTAAATTTTAATAAATAATTATAATTTATAGTTAGAATTTTTAATATTTTTTAGACTCATTTAATCTTGTAAATAGCTCATGAATATTAAGTGATATAATAAATTAATAAATTCGGATCGAGTTCGGCTCAATTATAAATAAATTAAGTTTCAACTAGCCAAAACTCAGTTCATTTATTTTACATTCCTAAGGACAAAATAATTTTTCATACACATTGTGCAATTTATGAAGTTATATATATATATATATATATATATATATATATATATATATATATATATATATATGTATGTTTGTCCCCCACTATACTCAAAGCAGCCCTGAAGCCTGAAGGTGGGTTGGTTGAGGGGGCTAATGTTATCCTTAACTAGGTGGGGTGGCCTATTGATGCATGCATCTTAACCACTTAGCAACTCGTTAAAAAAAAATAATAATAAAATAAAATAAAATAATAATAATAATAAGAAGAAGAAGGAACTAGCTCTGATATTACATAGTAAATTACTAGTCATTCTAATTGATTAAAAGTAATTTCTTTTAGGATAAATATATGCGGATAGAATCTAACTGAAATATTTTGACTAGAAATATTAAAGGGAAAAGGTACAAAAAACCCTATAATTTAGCCCTAAGTGCAAATATGCTATTAATGTTTGTCGATGTACAAAAAGTCCCTTAATGTTATGAAAAAAGTACAAAAAAGCCTTCCACACAGACGGCGGTTACTGTGCTGTTAGCAGGTATTAAAATGATCTCACGTGGCATGTGACTCACATCTTATGTGTTAGTGGGACCCAAAGTAAAGGTACAAAAAACTCCTATGGTTTAGCTCTAAGTATAAATATGTCCCTAACGTTTTGTCGAGGTACAAAAAACCTCTTAACGTTATGAAAAGGGTACAAAAAAATCCTCTACACAGACGGCTGACCTAAGAACATAAAGATTGTAAAAATATCACCTGAGAACAAAAGACAGACTCTTGAATTGTTGGCTGACCTCCTTGAAAATATAATGTTTTTACAATCTTAAACCAAAACTTTAAAACTCGAATCCCAAGTTATGGACCCTCTTTGTAGGATTCATGAATTATCACTTAGTTACATGAGGTCACTGATTTTAGTGCAGCCTAAATTATACACAAAGGTTCTTAAACTAGAATCCATTAATTCCATCTTTTAGTAAATTTTGTTAGTGAAATCCAAAGTAGGTTTTAAATTGCACAATGCACAATTTAACTTACAATGCCATTAAACCTTAAAAAACTAACTAATCTTGGATTTAGCAAATAGTTTTTAGTAGTTATTCTTCTAAAAAAATCAAGAATCTTTTTCTTTCTTAATTAATGGAGGGATTAAATATCATGAAATAATTATTTCATTTTTAATCATATATAAATTAATTCAACAAATCTATTTGACTAAAATTGAAATTTTACATTTTTATGATATTACCAGAGATAAGTGATTATTAGACTCACTGGTTCTTTTTTTTTATTTCTATATTTCTCTAATTTATTTTTTAGTTTCATAATTAATACCGAAATTGGATGAATTAATTAATTTAGTACTTCAAAACAAACCTTAACAAAGAGATAAAAAGAAAGTGGAATGCTTATTGGTTGACCTCTTTGAAAACATTGTATTTTCAAGGATGTTTAAGGAGGTTAGCCAACAATTCAAGAGTCTGTTTCTTATTCTCATGTGATATCTTTACAATCTTTATGTTCTTAGGTCAGCCGTCTGTGGGGAGGATTTTTTTGTACCCTTTTCATAGCGTTAAATGGTTTTTTATACCTCGACAAAACGTTAGGGACATATTTGTACTTAGGGCTAAACCATAGGGGTTTTTTATACCTTTTTTCTGGGTCTCACTGCCACATAAGCTGTGAGTCACATGCCACGTGAGATCATTTTAACGCCTGCTAACAGCCCAGTAACCGCCGTCTGTGTGGAGGGTTTTTTTGTACCCTCTTCATAACATTAAGGGGCTTTTTGTACATCGACAAATGTTAGTGGCATATTTACACTTAGGGCTAAACTATAAGGGGTTTTTTTGTACCTTTTTCTAAAATTAAATACTATTTAAATTGATTAATATAATCTTATATAATTAAGGAGTGAATAAATTGGTGGTAAAATATTTTTTTAGGAAAAACTTTATCTCTTTAATTGTTTTACATATTTTTACTATTATTATTTTTTATATTTTAGACAAAAGGTAAAAAAAATCCTTAAACTTTTTTCTATATTTGAAATACCACTCTAATTTTCCCTTTCGTACAACTTTACATTTATTTTTTTTTTCAAAACAGAACAAATAACTCCTTATTACTAATATCGTTAAATTGTGAGGCTCATTTAAAATATTCATCCAATAATATAATGACAAGTGGCAATTTTATCATATTTTTTAAAAAAATGATTAAATAATTTAAAAAATTAGTGTGAACTCCCTCATTATCTTTTTTATCTTTCACCATTCACTACAACAAAAAACACTTATAACAATATTGATCAAATGTTGTATAAAATTTAAAAAATATTATTATAAATCTATAACATCATTTTTTGTAAATGTTATTCAAATGTAATTTTATTTGGTGTGGCTAGATATTAAAACAATATTTTTATCATTTGTTGGTATTCATTTATTATAACATTAATAATAACTTTTAGTGACATTTTTTTTTGTGGCAATAAAATTTACTTAAGTAATATTTAATAAATGTTAAAAAAATAATTTATAAAATACCATAATATTAACATATAGCAACTTTTAAAAATATTGGTAGAAAATATTCGTACTACATTTATTAAATATTACTAAAGAATTATATTGCAATACTTTTATTATACTGGTTAAATTAATAATGTGTTACAATGCATATTTATATATTAACATTTAACTATACTTTTTATAATGTTTGAGAAATATGACTTAAAATAATTATAATGACATTTTTCAAATATTGGTTATGGATAATTGGAGCAATATTTGATATTTAATAAAAAAAATTGTGTCTTAAACGAATTTTTATATACATTTTTGTAATTTTCTAAAATACATTATATTTATATATATTATTTTAATTTTATACATTAACATAATATTAAATGAAAATTATTATGATTTATTAATTTATGAAATTTATATGATAATAAATTCTTCTTTTACTTAACATGTGTGAAATAATACATGGAATTCTATTTATTTGAAAGCATTTAGGATTGAATAATAGCATAAATTTTAATATTGTATAAATAAATAAAAATCACTAAATAATGCCATAGTACTAACAATAAATAAACACACTTTAAATGTTTTTTAATTTAAAAAGAAATAATGTGTACTTTAATCTAATACAATAATAATAAAAAAAATTTACATTTATTGATTTTCTTGATACCCTCTTGAGAACTTGAGAGAGAACTCGAATAACTCCTTGAATGATTAAGTTATTAATCCTTAAAATTATGTTGAACCTTTATGGAATCCTGATTGTGAACCACCTCCTGGGGGCATTATCTTATCCTCCTCTTCCAACCAATATGTCTCCAGAATTTTCACAGCCTTTTCATAACTCTCTGTATTGTGGTAAGACTGTAGATTCTCAATTTTCTCCAACCTCTCAACATCATCGATCATCTGTGCATATAGATTTACACCTCCATTGATGCCCAAATTCTTGTCGGCTTCTCCTACCTTCAATGTATTTTCAAGACCTTCTAAGCAGACAGTTACAATTCTTGGATTAGGATAGACAAAAAGGTCACACAAGTAGGGCTGAGCACGGGACGGAGAAAAAACCGAACCGAATCGAAAATCCGAACCGATAGACAAAAAAACCGTACCGAACCGAATTGAACCGGACCGTTTAACTATTCTGGTACGGTACTGGAGATTTGTAAAAAACCGTACTGGAACCGAACCGGAACCGACCCAAAAACCGTACCGAACTGAAAACCGAATATAGTACCGGATATTATATGAATAAATAATATATAGATATTAATATTTATTATTGAACTTAATTTTATAGTTTATATATATATATATATATAAACAAAATTAAAATTATTAATTTCATTATTATTACTAT
>CATIWO010279630.1:0-15341 GCA_949673435.1 Macaranga tanarius | reverse complement strand
TAAATTTTATTTTTAAGTTTTATTTTAATATTTATACTTTAATAATTTTACATTTTAACATATAAAACAAGATGATTATAATTTAAATATATAATATAAGATGATTATAATAGTACAACATTATAATACATCATAAAAAATTTTATAATATAAGATGATTATAATAGTACAAGTTTATAATATATCATTTAATATAAGATGATTATAATAGTACAATTTTATAATACATCAACTTATCAATAATTGATTATCAACAATTTAATATTATAATTTATAATACATCATAAAAAAAATTAAGATAATAACTATTTGTAAAATTTTTAAAATATACATACTCACACAACACACACACATATATAAATATAGATAGTAAATTATCAGTTCTAGTTTCGGTTCTTCGGTTCGAAGCAATTTGGTTTGGTTCGGTTCAGTTCTCGGTTCGAAGAACTCATTATCTCCAGACCCGCCCCAATAAAAATTTTTGGGACAGTTCGGTTCGCATAAAGTCAAACGGTCAACGGATTTTTTCGATTCTGAAGATTTTTGATTCAGTTTTTTAGGACAGTTCGGGTTCTCCGCAACCCGCGCTTAGCCCTATTTGTAACAGCTTATTTTCTTATGAACCGTTCTCCCTCCACGGCGATAGATAAGAAAACTCCAGAAGAGATATAGTCTAGTATTCTTCCAAATTATTCTGACCTGAGAATTTTTGGTTATCCCGCCTATGCTCATGTTGATAATGGTAAATTGGAACCTAGGTCTAGAAAACGTGGTTTTCTTAGTTATATGTCTGGTGTTAAGGGTTATAAGCTTTGGTGTCCTGAGTTGAGTAAGATTATTCTGAGCCGGAATGTAATCTTTGATGAAACTCTTATGCTTTTTAATCAGTCTCCTAGAGACAAGTGTGATGAGTCAATGAAGCAGCAAGATGCAGATATTAAGGTGAAGTTTCCGTTTCAGGAAGAATCCACACCAAAAGCTACACCAAATGATAGTGAGGTTACCACACCTCAATACTCTATTATGAGGGACAAATCTAGGAGACCCATTAAACCACCACAAAGGTATGCTGAAGTGGATATGGTAGCTTATACGTTAAATGTGGCTAAGGATACTGATGCCAGCGAGGAACCATTTACCTATAAGGAGGCAATCAGTTGAATGGATTCAGAAAAGTGGTTGATTGCCATACATGAGGAGTTGGAATCTCTACACAAAAATGGCATATGGGTGTTAGTGAAGTTACCTAAGGTAAGAAGGTTATTCGGTATAAGTGGGTGTTCAAAAAGAAACAAGGTACTCCGGGTATTAATGATGCTAGATACAAGGCGAGACTTGTTGCTAAAGGCTATAGTCAGATTATGGGTATGGATTACACTGATGTGTTCTCTCATGTTATGAAACATAGGTTTATTCAAGCTTTATTTGGGATTGTTGCGAGGCATGATCTTGAGTTAGGGCAAATGAATGTCAAAACATCATTCTTACATGAAAAGCTTGAGGAGGATATCTACATGCAGAAACCAGAGGGTTTTATTACTTTAAAAAAGAGGATCATGTGTGTTTGTTGAAGAAATCTCTCTATAGGTTGAAGCAATCTCCAAGGCAGTGGTACAAGAGGTTTGATGCTTTTATGACTACACATGGGTTTAGACGTTGCAACTATGATAGTTGTGTATATTTCAGGAAGAACCATGATGAGTCTTTTTTCTATCTTCTTCTCTATGTTGATAACATATTAATTACAGTTAGAGAGAAAGAAGAAATTAGGAAGGTCAATTAAGTGTTGAATTTGAGATGAAGGATTTAGGTAAAGCAAAGAAGATCGTTGGCATAAAGATTGTGAGAGATAAAAATGCTGGCTAATTGTATCTTATTCAAAGGGGGTACATTAAGAAGGTCTTGTGAAAGTTTAATATACACAATTATAAACCTGTAAGTACTCCATTGGCCTTACATTTTAAACTTTCAGCTTTGTTGTGTCCATAGTCAGATGATGAGATCGAGTACATAACTCAAGTCCTTTACTCTAGTGTGGCTCCAGGTACTACATACAAGTGTCCAAGTAATACAACAAACACGTGACATATGAATTTTTTTTATAAAGATAGGCATACATAAATAAAAACTCTTACTTGATATATTGAAAATAATTTATACAAGTATTTCATAATATTTATATATACAGTTAAACTTGATTACAAAATGTCCAAATGTCATGATAACGAGGATGGAGATATCGACACCAAGCCTGCCGTTTGACCTACCTGAGCTCATAAGAAGCACTCCCTAAGCTTTTACCAATAAGCCTTA
Organism: Macaranga tanarius; assembly: GCA_949673435.1. Classification (NCBI taxonomy): domain Eukaryota; kingdom Viridiplantae; phylum Streptophyta; class Magnoliopsida; order Malpighiales; family Euphorbiaceae; genus Macaranga; species Macaranga tanarius. Next base: position 13,028 of record CATIWO010279630.1, on the reverse strand, counting down.
ACTAGGCTATCTATCAAGTCTGAAAACCACAATTGTAAAGGAATGAGCGTGCGACTTAATAAGTAATTATTAAGATAAGCGTACATATAGTTCTTCTCAAGAACTAATTAAAGAGAAAAATATAATAAAACCACTAAAATTGGACTACACGGTCGTGTATCAACCCATATAGTCTACTGGTTCCAAACCTCCGTCGAAATACAGCGTTCTGAAAAGATTCAACAGCAAAGAGATGATAGAATATGATTGCCAATATTGTAAACACATTCTAAGAATCATAATATAGGCTTTCAAACCTCTACCAAGTCTACAAACAATCACTATATATTCCCATAACCAATAGCACTGCATAAAGTGCATATGGGAGTCTAAGTGAGGAAGGAGCAAGTGAGTAATAAAATGTCAAGCTCAATTAGAGAATCTTAATGATAGATTCAACTCCAACTCAAAACATGAAAGTTATAAAAGACTCTTTAAAGTTTTTGTAGCATCAAACCACGCCTCATATAGAGCTCTATAGCTCAAGTTATGGTCAAAATATGAAGACAGAAGTGTGCTGAAGAAGGGCTGACTCGTCAGTGTGCCGAGTCGGCACGGGTGCTAAGAGACTCAACCTGACTCGACCCTTTGGACCACACCGCACTCTTTTGGCCATAACTCCCTCTACCAAACTCGGATTTAAGTAATTCAAGAGGCTATGGAAAGCTATTTTAGAGGACTACAATTTTTATGAGGACGTCTAGACTTAATTCAATTGAATAGATTAATAAAAATGCCCTTGAAGTGACTAGTGATGTCAAAGCACATGGCTCTACATCAAAACATAACAATACTTCCCACTACAATACATTCTAAACACACTCAAACTAATTCAAACAATATTATTGGTATCTTATATACACCAAACCTCATCATTTCAAACAATCCTCTTAATCACAACTCACATTCATCCATGGTCAATACATATGTAAATATAATATGATAATGCATAATTATGCAAGTTACATATCCGGATATGTCTTTCCTCATACAATGTTCTCACACTTAGCCTTATTAGCTATATTCCTCACAATTCATTTCCAATCAAATAGCCATTAGTGAGACTTTCTACCCAGCTCAGTCTCAGTTATTATAATCAGTGGAGGCTCTCTGCCCAGCTCAGTCTCCACTATCGCACACAGTCCTCACCATTCACATCAATCAAAATGCACATATATATATACATATTTCATATGAATGGCCACATTTAAGACTCTCTGTCCAGCTCAGTCTCAGATCATATTGCTCAATCCCCACACACATATACTTTCCTCACGTTCCTCACATCATGTCATATGCATACATAATCAATCATTTCTCAATAATAAATTATGCATGCATTTTCATTAAACTCACAATATTATTTGTATCACTTTACTATCATAAGTAGCTTACACACAAAGTGCCAATATTCATCACACATGCTCAATCGATCATTTAATAGTCTTATAACTAAAATATTTATACATATATTCATAATTCCTTCTCACATCAATATAAACATACATTCATCAATCTTACCACCTCGATGGCAAAAATACATCAATATAATCAAATAACTATAGTTATATGAGAGTAAGTAAGTATTGTATTAACAATTACTTACCTTAAAGCTTCAACTCCTCCACAAGTAAAACTTTTCCCCTTAATGAGTAAGGTCTCCTCTTTCTCTTTCAGCCCCTAAATATCATCACACACCAATATCAACAATCAACCATAATAAATCACCTCAAATCACAAAAAGGAAATAAAATACTCCTAACTCAAATTGACCTAAAGTCATACACACTAGTCTAAAAATCTCCAAATTTATACTAGAATTAGAGTTATGAGTTCACTTCAAATTTCAGTTGGAATCACTCAATTTGAATAAGTTTGGAATTAATTATGGATTTTAAAATCCATTCATCCCAAAACAGAGTATACAATGAGCATTAAAAAATTCAGCCAGAGTTGACCCTTCTAGCAATGAAATTAATCAAAACTTAAAAAACAAAAATTGAAGAAGACTCTCTGAAGTTTTTAGGGAGTCTAATCTCATTCAAATCAGAGATGTATAGCTCTAGATATGGCTAAAATACAGAGGCTTAAAAATCACCAAAATAGAGCACGAGATTAACTACTAAAAACTCTATCTAAACTCAATCAAAAATTCAATTCACTTACCAAGAGGTGTTCTTGTACTTAGGAGGTTGCTAATTACAGCTTAAACTTCCCACTTCTTAGCCAAATCAACTCTCTCTTTCTCTCTCTCCAAATCCCTAGTTTCTTTTGAAGATAATTTGGTGCAACTCTCTCTTTTTCACTCATATACACTCACATGCAAAGATGCAAAGTCACATTAGAGCTGAAGAAGATCATATCAAAATTTATGATATTTATAACTAAATATCTACTTTGGTCCTTAATGAATCACTCTTCTTCCTAACTAGTCCCTAAACTTATTATTATTTCAATCAAGCCCTCACACTCTATCCCTTTCTACCATTCTAACATAATATTAAACTTAATTAAAACTCACCATTTAGCATGCATAAAATATATCACATACGTCATACTTACGTATATTTTAGGGCGGGTGTTACAGAGGTTGGTTCCCTTATGTATACAATGGTTTGCACACATCCAAATTTGTCGTGTGTCGTAAGTTTAGTTAGTAGATACATAGCTAATCCAGGGAAAGAGAATTGGAAAGCAGTTCAATGGATCCTTTGCTACTTGTGTGGCTCTTCGAGAGTGTGTTTGCATTTTGGGAGATGTAGAGATGAGGTTATTGGATATGTAGATTCATATATTACTAATGATCTTGACAAAAGGAGATCATTGACCGGTTATGTGTTTAGCATTGATAGTTATGCTATTAGTTAAAAAGTAACATTGCAAACTCTAGTTGCGTTGTCTACTACTGAGCCTGAGTATATGGCCATTACTGAAGCCGTTAAAGAGGCTATTTAGATGAAGGAATTATTTGGAGAGCTTGTGATGATTTAAAGCTCATGGCATTATTTTATAATAGTCAGAGTGCTATTTTTCTCACCAAAGATCAAATGTTCCATGAGAGGACTAAGTAAATTGATGTTCACTATCACTTTGTACGGGATATTATTGCAAGAGGTATTGTTATTGTGGAAAAGGTTAGTACTCATGATAATCCCATTGACATGTTGACTAAATCACTTATTTTGTCTAAGTTTGTGCATTGCTTGGACTTGGTTGGTCTTTCACATTCTTTTTGAGTAGTGCCCATTGAGGACATATTAGAAGAGGTGGAGTTTATGTTGTTATTCGCATTGTGAGTGTTTTGATTTGAATTTTATGAGGACACGATACACGACTGGGTATCTGATCAATACGCTCATGTAGTCAGTGTAGTCAATGCTCAAGATGGACCAAAGGGAACACAGCTAGACGATACGCCTATGTCTCATTGTGCTTCAGATGGCAGTAGAGAACACACCCATGTAGTGGCCCGTGTTTTAGAGTATCGGCATCATAGATTTATATGCCCAGCAACAAGTCTATGTAGGAGTTCGTGCATAATTGGCAAAGTTTTAGCAGACTTGCACACGGCTTGGTGCACGACCGTGTAGGTGACCATATCGCATTCGGGAGAATTTTACCGAATTCTAACATGCCCCGTGTCTTCATGGAATACGGCCATGTTTTATGTCAAATTAGGGAATTCAAATTTTAATAAGTTATTTTATTTATTTGGAATTCTATTTAATTGTTCCAATTTTAGCCTTTTATATTCTAGACTATAATTAGTTAATGTTAGGGTTTGTAGTTTTTTTATCTTTTAATTATTATTAATCAAATCAAGCTTTTTCTTATTCTTTTCTCTGGATTGAGATTGCTAATCTTTAGATTGAGATTGTAGTTCTTCTTTAATAATCAACGTGTTTGATGATCGCACTACACACTACGTCAGGTGGTATGACTAACGAGGACACGACACACTATCGTGTATCTGATCAACACACCCCGTGTAGTCAGTGCTCAAGATGGACTGAAGGAAACATGGCTAAACGATACACCCGTGTCTCATTGTGCTTCGGATGGCAGTGGAGGACATGCCCATATAGCGGCCCGTGTTTAAGAGTATCAGCATCATGGATTTACATGCCCAACAACACATCCATGTATGACTTCATACATAATTAGCAGAGTTTTGGTAGACTTGCACACAGCTTGGTGCACGACTGTGTAGGTGACCGTGTCGCGTTTAGGAGAATTTTATAAAATAGTAACATGCCTGTGTCTTCATGGAACACGGTTGTGTTTCGCATCAAATTAGGGAATTCAAATTTTAATAAGTTATTTTGTTTGTTTGGGATTCTATTTAATTATTCCAGTTTTAGCCTTTTATTTCCTAAACTATAAATAGTTAATGTTAGGGTTTATAGTTTTTTTATCTTTCAATTATTATTAATCAAATTAAGTTTTTGCTTATTCTTTTCTTTGGATTGAGATTGCTAATCTCTGGATTGAGATTGTGGTTCCTCTTTAATAATCAACGTGTTTGATTATTGCGCTACACTCTATGTCAAGTGGTATGAATGTTGAGGACAGACACATGGCCGTGTATCTGATCAATACATCTATATAGTCAGTGCTCAAGATGGACCGAATGGAACATGGCTAGATGATATACCTGTGTCTCATTGTGCTTCAGATGGCAGTGGAGGATACACCCTTGTAGCGGCCGGTGTTTGAGAGTATCAGCATTATAGATTTACACGCCCAGCAACACGCCCGTGTATGAGTTCACGCATAATTAGCAGAGTTTTGACAGACTTGCACACGGCTTAGTGCACGACCGTGTAGGCGAGTGTGTCACATTCGAGAGAATTTTGCCGAATTCCAACACGCCCATGTCTTCATAAAACATGGTTGTGTTTCGCGTCAGATTAGGGAATTTATGTAATACCTGCCCTTTCACATACGTATTTATGACGTATGTATCGTATGTTGTGCATAGTAGATAGTAGCTTTATTTAGGTTGGAATATATGCATGAGTGTAGAGAGAGATTTAATTATAAGGTAAGTTTGGAGTTAAATATAACAATAGAAAGTTATGGGGGTATTGTGTAATATGCCCATTTCATTAAGGGGGCTAAATGGGCATTTTGATGATATTTTATTATATTATTAAGTATTATTATATTTTTTATTTATGTGATAAAAATGGATTTATTGTTGGGTTGGCCTTTAGGTGGCCAAATGGAAGGTTGTGATTGGTTGGAGTTTAATTGGTATATATTTAATTGTGAAGTGAAGAGTTGTGTAGAGATTTTGGAAAGAAAATGATGAGTGAGTTGAGGAGTGATTTATTACAAAAGAAAATTGTGGACTATGGTATAATAATCCTATTTTTAGTAAGGGGTGTAGAGATTTGGTGATATTATGTATTATTTTATTAAGTAATATTATAGAAAAATTATTGATATTGTTTATCTTATTATTATTATTATTATTATTATTATTATTATTATTATTATTATTATTATTATTATTATTATTATTATTATTATTCTTATCAATATATTATAAGGAATAGTAATTATGAAGAAGACTTTTGGTGGGGCAAATAGTGATTTTTAATTAGCTTGTGTGTGTATGTAAAGAGAAGAGTATAGGGAATGGGTAGAGAGAAAGAAGAAGAAGAGGGATTTGAGAGCTTGGGAGATTTGATAAATTCTCTACATATCTAATAAGGATTTTGGAGAGCTTAAGAAGATCAATTGGCCATTTGTCCATCATTTTAGGTAAGGCATATATTTATTTTGATTATTTAAAGCTTGGTTTTGATGTTGTAAAATTCAAACTTTGTTTTGCTGTGTGCATCAGTCATTTTATTTTGATCATATCTTGAGTTATAGACCTCTGATTTGAGCAAAGTTTAATTTTTTGGAAACCTTAGAGAGTCTACTACAACTTTTATGTTTTGCACTAAGCCAAATTCTATGGTTTAAGGTAGCTAACATAGCAAAATATTTTCGTGCTTTAAGCTGTCACTCTGTTTTTCCTATTTGACCCAGTTCTACTAAAAAATCTATAATTAATTCAACACATATCCAAATTAAGTAATTCTAGCTGAAATTTGAAGTAGACTCATATTTCTAGCTTCAATAATATTTTTATAATTTTTAGAGCTGTGTGTGAATTATTTGGATTTATTGAATCTAGACTTTAAAGTTGTACTTAGTGGCATTTTATTGAGTTGAGTGCAAGTGGCTTGTTTGCTTTGTGAATTGATGTATGTATTATGTGTAGGCTTTGATAGGATGTTGGAGATCCTAATCACTAGGAGAGCTTTTATATTAAGAAGGAGTTGAAGGCTTAAGATAAGTAATTATTATTATAATGCTTACATGTAGTGAATTTCAAGTAACTATAGATACTTAACTATATTAATTTGTGTATGCCAATTAAGTGGCAAGATTGTTAAGCATGATAAATATATTTATATATAAATATGTTATTGTGAGAAGGCACGAAGAATATATATATACATATGAATTTGTTGTTGTGAGAAAGTACGATAAACATATGATTGAGTATGGTATGAAGTGAGATATGCCTATTAAAATATATGATGTCGTTTGAAGTGATGTTTTATTATTGAAATATGAATTGTGCACATATATGTGAATTAATTAAAAATGGTGGAAAGTGAAGTATGAATATTAAAATGTGAATTTGCAAATATTATGTGACTATTGAATGATGTTGAGGAATGATATGAAATAAACACGTGGATGGCGAAATGTTGAATTATGATTGTGTATGAGAATGAGAAGTAATTGAAATGTGAATTAAAAATGTGTATGTGGCTTGAATGATGAGAAAATGAAAGGGATGTTGGATTATGATGATATGATTGTACATATGCAAATTTGATATATTGAATTATGAAAGCCACTTGAGGTGGTATGGTTGAATATGAATGATGATGAAATATATGCATATGGCATGATGTGAGGAATGTGAGGAAAATGTATGTGTGTGTGGAGATTGAGCTCCACGGCCTGAGACTGAGCTGGGCAGAGAGTCTCAGGTGTGGCCATTCATATGATATATATATATATGCGCGCACGTGTGAGATCTGAGACTGAGTTGGGAAGAGAGTCTCAGGAATGGCCACAGATATATAAATAAAATAAAAAGGAAAATGAAAAAGAAAAGAAAGAAAAGAAAAAGTGAGCTTTGTGTGATACGTGTGTAACGTGTGTTGAGAACTCCGGTCGGATTACTAACAAGCATAATCATGCATTTTTGCACTATAATTACCTATATGTTGAGCACCATAATTGCATACATATTAATTGTGAATTGAATATGAGACTGATGATATGAATTGAATATAAGTTTTCGAATATGTTGGGGATGTGGTGTGATTATACACACCCGTATGTATATATAATTAATGGGTAGTTATTATTTAAGATATGAATGAAAAATAGTAGTGTGGTTATTTTATTGCAGGATTGGCCCTACTGTAGTAGGGAGATGACTATATCCCAGGGGAGGTTCTGCCCAATTCTTGGTAGATTCCTCGTAAATTATGTTTGTATCGATAAGTTATTATGTTGAGGAAACAGGCTGAGACACGGGCATGTCTCGAGCCGTATGAAAATATAAGGGCATTTTAGTCAATTTATATAAATAAATTCAGCCCAGATGTCTTCACAAAAGTTGTAGCCCTCTGAGTTAGCTTTTCGTAGCTTTTTGAATCATTCGAATCCGAGTTCTGTAGAGGAAGTTATAGTTAATAGAGTGCGACATGATCCGTAAGCCATGCTCGCAGAGCTTTAGACATGACCGTGTGCCAAGGTAGCACAGCCGTGCGGTCATAGAGGTATGGAATCCGAGCTCTCAGGCGATGGCGCACGGCCGTGTGCTTTCCTCGCACGGCCATGCGTGGCCTATTTTTAGAATTTTAGTATTTTGACCATAACTTGAGTTATAGAACTCCAAATGAGACGTGGTTTGATGCTATAGAACCATTAAAGAGTCATATACAAGTTCCAAGTTTGATATTTGCTAGAATACATCTTTAATATTTCTAAAATGAGCTTGATATTTTATTGCTCATTGCTCCTTTGTCATTTGGACTCCTATGTGCAGTCTAAATGTTAAATTCTGGTATTTTGATGTGTTGCAATATATTCTATGTGTTTTTCTTAATTAGTTCTTGAGAATAACTATGTATATGCTTGTTTTAATAATTGCTTATTGAGTTGTAAGCTCATTCCTTTGCAATTATGGCTTTCAGACGTTGATTGATTAGAAAGCTTGACGGGTCAAAGGTAGACTTGGTATCGACATCTCCATCCTCATGAATATCATCATCATATTATTCAAATATTTTGTACTTAAACTATGTATCGACTTTGGTATCAAATTATGTATGTACGTAAAAAGTACAATGTATTCTACATATATTTTACGAGGTTTATTAAGAAAATTTTTCATATGCCACATCTTGTTGTAATGTATGGACACTTGTATGTAGTACCTAAAGGGTGCCACAATTCAAATTTTAATTAGTTATTTTTTTGTTTGGGATTATATTTAGTTATTCCAGTTTTAGTCTTTTATTTCCTAGACTATAAATAGTTAATGTTAGGGTTTGTGGTTTTTTTATCTTTCAATTATTATTAATCAAATCAAGCTTTTGTTTATTCTTTTCTCTGGATTGAGATTGCTAGTTCCTCTTTAATAATCAACGTGTTTAATTATTGCGCTACACGCTGTGTCAGAATTGATACTTGACAATTCATGTCAAGGTAGAGATTGTTGTGTTTTGTGATATAAATTTTGGTGGAAGATATGTTGGCTTTATATTTTGGACAAGTTTTGGATGTTTTAGATGAGTTTGGAATGTGTTTTCTCATGTTTAAGGTAGATATGGTTTGAGACACGACCATATCGTAAGGTGTGTCGAGTGCTGTTTTTGTCTAGTGAGCAACATGGGTTGGGACATAGCTTGTGTACCTGTATTTATCCAGAATGGTACACAGAGAGCGACACGATCATGCTCCAAGCCATGTCGTGTCTATTTTACGCTTGAGAAAGCGATACAGATTTCAACACGACATGACACAAGTCGTGTTGCATGCAGTGTTGTCCAAATCCATTTGGGAAGCATTTTTCTTTCTATTTTTTCTCCACAAACACTATAAATAAGCTTTGTATCAATTAGAGGTTAGGGAATTTGGCCTATTTATTATTGTTAGTCGTACTAACACTTTTGTACGCTATTTTTACATCTCTCATCCTCTACCCGTAGTTTTTACCCATATTAGGATTTTTCACATAAATCTTTATGTCTATTCTCTTTTACTTTTATTTGCTATTGATTGTGTGTTTGTTTGCATTCGCCTATTGCTTTCACTGCGACTTTAACAATAGTGATTAGGATATCTCGTCAAAAGCAGAAACACTCTTGATGTTCTCTGCGTTAAAGCCCAAAACTTTCTATAAATATCTGAGAGTGAAGGAATTACTATCACAACCAATGATTACATTTGTGCTTTTGAGTGAATTAATGTCTATTTCAGATGGTTCGAGTTATGGATTTGTCAGAATTATTGTAAGATTCGTTATATAAATTGAGGTAGAAATAAGAAACAAGATTAACTATAGTATCAATATAAATTGAGACAATTTACTCCTGATTCGTTCCCCTATTAAAATGATGATATAGTTATTGAAGCTGGATTGATGCATAAATCATCTGTTAACGAATAATGATATAAGTAGAGCATTTCCTTACAATGTGCAAAGATAATTATTGAGAAAGTAAACCATAATGATTCTACGACTAATCTGCTACGTGGACCATGACGATGTTCATTGATACTATGCTCAAGAGACCATATGATAAAAATATTGACAACAGTCCTAGCTACCATTGAAAACCACAATTCTTTATTGAAGGGTTACCAGAACGTCCATGAATCCTTCCATTTGCCTGGTTTCATTGCCACTACCATTACAAAGCTTGATTTAATGTAAGGCTATGAGAACTCTATAGTCAGATTCTTGTTTGTAGTTATTGAAATATCTCCAATGGCTGCATCAAAAGTTTTTTAACAATAGGGGGTGTCACCAGAAGCTAGAAAATGACAATGGGTAGTTAAAAGACTATTCAGAGATTAAAAAAAGGAAGCTACCTTGTTAGAAACCTCCTTTATCATGTCATCATGAGAGCCATAGAAGGGAACCATATTGTACATCAATGAATATTGCAAACACTTTACAGTAGCTTCAAAAACATCAACTGAGAATCCGCTGATGAATGTAATATTGTGGTCATCATCGCGACTCACTTTCATAAACTTTGTGAATATTGCTCCATCAGGTACTGCAATTCTCAGTTTTTGCCCTCTATTATTTACATCATCAACATTTAAAGATGTGAATATATTCAAGAAGAGAATTATTGATGAGGACACGATACACGCCCGTGTCTTAGATGCTAAAAATGGACAGAGAGGTAAGAATCGTGTTTTGCACTGCCATATTTTTATATTTTAAATACGCCCGTGTCTTATGGGACACGCCCATATTTCGTGTGCTGGCAGAGGATATAAATTTTAATAAGTTATTTTGTTTATTTAGGATTCTATTTAATTATTCATGTTTTAGCCTTTTATTTCCTAGACTATAAATAGTTAATGCTAGGGTTTGCAGACTATTAACTTTTCAATTATTATTGGTGGGTGTCGAATCCAACAAAAATAAAATTCTACTCTGAAATAAATATTTGTAGTAAGGGTTGAGTAGAGTCGTTTCCCAAGAGATTAATCAAATTATTAAATCTGAATTTTATTTTTGAAAATAAGAAATTAAAAAAGGGATTTTTGTTTATGGAAAAATAAAATTAAAATAAATAAATCATAAAGTAGAAAATTAAAAAAGGAGTAAATCAAATATTAAAAACTTATAGTCAAGGAATATCTTAGTTATAATTCATTCAAATTGATCATCGAATATAAATAGATAAATTTATTCTTTTTCAAATAAATTGGTTATGAACACTAACAAGCTCTAGTGTTCTGCTCTTTCTTAGTATTAATTTAAGAGAGATAAGATCATCTAATAAATCTTATTTCTCAACAACCACTATACAAGCTCTTAGGATTTAATTGAGAAATAGCATTAAGAATTAGAAAAGCTACCAATTCCAATCAATAATGCACAAGCTCGATTATTTAAATTGGACCAAATAAATTTACCCACACTAACCTTAAGAATTCAATTCAATAAGTAGGTAGATTTGTCATTTTGCTAAATTAAATAAACAATTACGGATTTACAAATTTAACTAGCAATATTCATTCAATCAAAAATCAGACGTCAATAATCTTAATTGAACAAAATAACATTAAGCATAGAAAATATTCAGATATTTAAGAAAAAATAATGAAAATAAATCCTCAAAATTTATTCATGAATCATACATTGATATCCTTGACTAGAAAAAGAAAATTCAGCCACTCATGGCTTACAAAAACTATAAATTAAAAATAAAGAAGACTGAAAAATAATAAGGTTGAATGTATGAATGATATACAAAAACCTCTCTTTTTATAAGGATCCTAACCTAAAAGATAATTAACTAGACTAGGAACTTTTCAGAGGCCGAATTTGCTGCCAAAATAGGGTAGAATAATCAACTGAAATAATTTCCAAAAATAGCAGCCCCTAAAAAAATATGCACTGTACAATTTCTGGCAATCGTCCGTGGGCACGCCTAAGTTCGATTTCCTGTTGAAAATATAGCCCAAACTGTACTTTGACTTTCTGCTTCAATTCTTGACTTTAAAATTCCAATTTTGGTTCCTTTTTCATATTAGCATGATTTCCTACCAAAAGATCAAATGGGAATTAAATCAAATATTTATTTTACCAATTAAGCACAAAAATAAGAATTTGTTATAAAAATAAATAGGAATATTTTGCTTTATCAAATTTTCCCACTCCAAACCTTTGCTTGTCCTCAAGCAAATCAACTTCCACACCCCCTAACCTTGTCATACATCCTCTTCAATTTTTTTCCAAAACTCAACATGCCTCAAAATAAATTCATTTATATATATATATATATATATATATATATATCATCAATTCAAATGATCTTTCAATGTTATCCAAAGATGCAAGACTTAACACCCTCACAAAGATGTCACTCAAATCACTCAAGTGTTTAGGCTAAGTACTTTACAATAAAGAACTCAAGTCATAAAATAAAAAAGAATTACCATAGGCTTGCCATTCAATCAAATCTCCACCACTAACCATTAATTCACACAAAAATCAAAAGGTCTTTAATTGGGTTGTAATGGGGCTAAGGTCAAAGGTATGGAAAAAAGGGAAATTTAGGCTTAAAATAAGTTGAACTTAATAAACAAATGCTTTCTATTTAATTTAGAAAGAATTCCTGCAAAATAAAAGGAAGATAAAAACATAGAACATTCATTTTCTCATAATGGGCCAAGTTGTTTTTTCTTTTTTTTTTTTGAGACTAAGGCCTTTTGGCCTTAAATGCAGCTTCTTATAATTTCACAATCACCGGCCATTACAAATCCTTTACTTTTATTTTTCCTTTCTTGGGATCTTCCTTCAATATATTAAGCTAAAAAATCTGCAAAAATTTCTTTAAAAATAATTTATTTATTTGTTCAACAATTAAAAGGGTCAGAATTATGGTTTCAAACAAAATAGGCTCAGGTAAAAAAATTTGAAGGTTATTTCCAAGAAAATGGCTATAAGCTCAAAGGGTTTCACTAATGGATAAAAAGGGTAGGCTAGTAAGAAAAAGGCTCAAAAGTAAATAGTATTATCCTAAATGCCTTTATCACTTTAATGAAATGAATTAAGAATGTGGTCTCAACATGAATCTCATAGCAAGTTCTAGAATTCACAATCTATATTGGACACACTCACAAGAAAAATAAGAACATATATAATGCATGTT
>CATIWO010279462.1:0-17479 GCA_949673435.1 Macaranga tanarius | reverse complement strand
AACACGGCTGTGTACCAGGCCGTGTAGACCACTTTGAACTATTTTAATTTACTTATCTAAATTAGTTCTTGAGAAGAACTATATGTACTCTTATTTTAATAATTGCTTATTGAGTTGCAAGCTCATTCCTTTGCAATTGTGGCTTTCAGGCTTTGATTAATTAGAAAGCTTGAAGTGCATCATTTTGTGAGCTTTGGCGGGTCAAAGGCAGGCTTAGTGTCAACATCTCCATCCTCATGAACATCATCATCATTTTATTCAAACATTTTGTATTTAAACTATGTATCTACTTTGATATCAAATTATATATGTACGTAAAAAGTAAAATGTATATTTATCAAGAGTTTTTGTATTATATATATATTTTACGAGGGTTAATTAAGAAAACAAAATTCATATGCCTCGTGTATGTTTTTTTTAAGTATGGACACTTGTACGTAGTACCTGGAGGGTGTTACAACTGGTCCAACTCTTTCCATAAATTCATATAGGCCAATGAATTTTAGACTCAGCTTCCTACTTTTCCCAAATCTTATTACACCTTTTTATTGAAAAATCTTGAGAAATACGTTATCTCTAACTTCATATTCTATTTCTTTTCACTTAAGATCTGTATAGCTCTTTTATTTATCTTGTGTAGTTTTCAACTTGCTCTTGATAACTTCTATATTCTCTATGGTCACATGAATAATTTTTAAACCCACAAGCTTCCTTTCTCCTACTTCACTCCAACATATAGGAGTTATATATTTCTAACCATATAATGCCTTATATGGAGTCATATCTAAGTTGGAATAAAAACTGTTATTATAAGCAAACTCCATTAAAGGTATATACTTGTTCCAACTATCTTTAAATTCATTATATATGCCTGAAGCATATCTTCTAATGTCTAAATTGTACGTTCTATCTGGCCATCAGTTAGTGAATGAAAGGCAATACTAAACTAAAGTTTAGTACTTAAGGTGTATTGGAGACTAGGCCAAAATCTAGAAGTAATTCTTAGGTCCTGATTATAAAAGATATATAAGAGTATACCATGTAATCTTACCACTTCTCTAACGTACAACTCTTTTAATTTCTTAAGTGAAAAACTCACCTTAATAGGTAGGAAATGAGCTGATTTAGTCAATCTATCAATCATCACCCAAATAGCATCATTTTCTTACTAAGCATAAGGTAACCCTATTACGAAATCCATTATAGTGTGTTTCCATTTCCACTCTAGAATAGTGAGAGGTTGTAAAGTACTCATAAGGTATTAATATTTTACTTTCACCAATTGACACAGTAAACATCTAGCAACAAAATTCATAATGTCCTTATTTATTCTAATCTACCACTAGTTTTCTTATAATGTTCTATATATCTTTGTGCTTCCTGGACGTATTGAATAGGTAGAATATTGAGCTTCTTCTATGATTTCCTATTTTACGACTTTTACATTAGGTAAATAAAGCTTGTCTCCAAGCATAAGAGTACCATCTTAAGAAATAGAGAAGTCTGTTCAGACATTGCTTTTTTACTTCTTTTAAAATCTTCCTAATCTAATCATCTTATTTTTTAGCCTCCTTAACCCGATCTACCAGTATTGGTCGAACCTTTAGAGTGGCTAACAGTGCTCTATAAATATCATGTGCTAACTCTACATTCAAAACATGAAGGTCAAGAAGTAATGGAAGCATGACAATTTACGACTGAGGGCATCTGATACTACATTCACCTTGCCTATATGATATTTAATGGTAAGGTCATAATCCTTAAGTAACTCTACCTATCTCTATTGCCTGAGATTTAATTCCTTTTGCTAAGGATATATTTTCAGGCTTTTATAATCTATAAAAATCTGATATGTCACTTCATACAAGTAATGCCTCTAAATTTTCATAGCAAATAAAATTGTTGCAAGCTCTAAGTCATGAGTAGGGTAGTCAAGTTTATGAAGGTGTAATTGCCTTGAGGCATAAGATATCACTTTACCTCATTACATAAGATCCCAACCCATTTGTAGATGCATCATTATACACCATAAATCCATAATCTTCCTCTGGGAGTGTCAAAACTGGGGCTGAAATCAAACATGTTGTCAATATGTTAAAGCTTTCCTGACATTCATCAGTCCACACAAATGGCACATTTTTACGAAGTAACTTAGT
Organism: Macaranga tanarius; assembly: GCA_949673435.1. Lineage (NCBI taxonomy): Eukaryota > Viridiplantae > Streptophyta > Magnoliopsida > Malpighiales > Euphorbiaceae > Macaranga > Macaranga tanarius. Next base: position 15,323 of record CATIWO010279462.1, on the reverse strand, counting down.
TAGCAGTATGGCAATAATGGAGAAATTCTATATAAATTGCCTATAATATCCTACCAAACTAAGAAACCTCCATACTTCATGTACAATTTTAGGGGTTTCCCACTTTTACTATTGTTTTTACCTTTGTAAGATCAACAACCACTCCTTCAAATTAAGATAACATGCCCTAAAAAAACTATTTGATCAAGCCAAAATTTACATTTACTGAATTTGGAATATAATTTCTTTTCCCTCAAAGTTTGTAATACTTACCTCAAATTTTCTGCATGCTCTTATTGACTCTTGGAATAAACTAGGATATCATTTATGAAAACAATCATAAATTAATCTACAAAGTGATTAAATATCTTTTACATCAAATCAGTGAATGCTACTAGTGCATTAGTTGACCCAAATGGCAATACTAAGAACTCATAATGGCCATATTAGGTTTTGAAAGTTGTTTTAGGTACATCTGCTTCCTTTATCTTCAATTGGTGATACCTCGACCTCAAGTATATTTTATAAACTACCCTTGCACCCCATAACTGATCAAATAAATCATCTACATGGGGTAATGGATATTTATTATGTATTGTTACCTTATTTAATTTTCGATAATCAATACATAACCACATTGTACCATCCTTCTTATTTACAAATAATCAATACACAACCACATGTAATGGATATTTATTATGTATTGTTACCTTATTTAATTTTGATAATCTATACATAACCACATTGTACCATCCTTCTTCTTTACAAATAAAACTAGTACTCCCGACGATGATACACTAGGTTGAATGTAACCCTTGTCGAGTAATTCCTACAATTGTGCCTCCAACTTATTTAATTCAACTGGTGCCATTCTATATGGTGCTTGTGAAATGGGAGCTGTCCCAAGTTGCAAATTGATAGAAAAATCAATTTCTCAATTAAGATGCAATCCTGGAAGCTCTTCTAGAAATACATCTGTAAATTCCTTAACAACTGAAATATCTTATGGCTTCAACCCTTCTTTTTTATTGATTTTTTTCTACATAGGATTTAGGAAAAAGTATAATAAAATACTATGTGGTTAGACATTTTTTCATTTAAAGAACTGTAGTATTTTTTATAATATTTAAAAGTCTGTGGTTTGATTGTGGTACTACTCAGTAGTATTTTTTTAAAACTATAATTTAATATTAAAATAATATGAATTTTTAATAATATAATTATTTATCAAGTAGTATAGCATCCAATTAACTAAAATAAATTCACAATAAATAAAAAAGGAAAGTACGAAAAAGTACCATGTGGTTTTACTCTTTTTGCGATTTGGTCATAAGGAATTTTTCTTGATATTGAAGTGACATCTAGTTTTCGTCATTAATATTAAAGTGATAAAATTACTAATACTATTAAATATGTATATGTGGTAAGTCGATGTAGCATCTAACATGTCTTTTTTTACACATAAGAATCCTAAAATGGACAAAAGATATATTTACCTTTATATAACTATCAAATTTATAGCTTATACCATATATATTTATTTTCTTTTTTTTTTAATCACATCAAATTTATAACTTATACCATATATATATATTTTTTTTAATCACATCATAAAATTTATAACTAAATTATCTCTCTTTATTTTTTTTTTACTTTTTCCCTTATTAATTTTTTTTAACTTTCTTTTTGCTATTTTTAGACAAAAAAGATAAGACTCTTGTTTATCCAAAGAGTTCTTCCTTCTTTCACTCTATCTAAATTATCTCTTCTTTTTCTATCTAAATTTTCTTTGTTTTCTTTCTATTTTTTCTTTTTTCTTTTTTCTTTTATACTTCAATTATTTATACTTCAATTATGGTACAAACTAATTTTTTTACGCTTTTTATGCGTATTTTTCTTTGAAGATTCATCATATTTCTTTCATTCTTTACATCAAAAATCAGAAAATTGAATTTAAAAAAAAGGTATCACAACTTCTTCATTGGATACACAGACTGAAATCTCTCCTTCTCTTTTTTGTTTCTTTTAATGCCCCAAAAAATAGAGATCTTTGAAGTCTCAATTTCTGTCTACTGCTATTTACAAATTATTAATAAAATTATCAAATTCACCACTTCATTTTCACAAGATTTGAAAACAAAATTAAACCATGAGGCCATATAAATCAAATGAACAGAGGTTACTAACTCATTAATGAACAAGGAGTGATTAATTGAGATAGAAGTTTAAAATCCTCATCATGCCATACATATGTAGAATACATCTCAATCGAATTAATCAAGTAATTTAACCTTTTATGGAACAAGAATGTCACCCACAACACCAAAAAATGACCCACAAAACACAAAACCCACAGAGACATATACATCACAGAATAAAAATGAAGCAAACAGTATAACATAATAAATAACTATGCAGAACTCGATAGACACCCTAAAAACTAGAGCACTTGTGAAGCTAAGGCATACAAACAAAAACCAGCAATAAGCACTCAACACTACCTCTGCCAGGCAAATTGAGACGAACCAAAATGCGAGAGCAAAAGAAACAATAGCAGGCCACGAAAACAAAACAAAAGCAATTTCACCTTTTGCTTCGATTTTGATTATTTAGAGAGATTTGACAAAATAAAGAGCCAATAAGATGAGATACGCAAAAGAAAGGAAAAAAAGGTTTAGAGGAGGAAGATTGGTTTCATATGTAGTTAGGGATTTTACATATATTTATTTTAGGGTTTTTATGAGTAAAAAAAAAGATATGTCAGATGCCACATCGATTTGCCATGTATGCATATTTAATAGTGTTAGTAACTTTGCCATTTAAATATTAAAAGTGAAAATCACATGTCACTTGAATGCTAAAAAAAATTCCTCAAGCCCAGATCACAAAAAGAGTGAAACCACATGATACTTTTTCGTACTTTTCCCTAAGACATATTTTTAATTTTATTAGGAATAAAAAAATAAATTTTAAAATAAATTTATAATATTTTTAAAAGCATGTAAATAGGTATATTGATGCTAAATCATATGAAAATATTTTTTATTATTAAAAAAGTGTTATATTCAAATTTTATTATAAAGTAATAATAATATTAGTTTATATGATATTAAAGTGTTAGAAAATAAAATCACATTCTTCTAAATATCAATAAAAAACCACAAATCTTTAAGCGAAAATATATTTAACTATAGATTACTTTTTTATAGTTATCTTTAAAATTTTATCCAAAAAAAATGATTGAAATATTAAACAAATGATTCAGGTTTCTGAAAAGATTGAACTGATATGAGGTAACCTCCGTGTTACCTAATTTTGAGGTATAAGCAACTGGATGATTTGATAAATTATAAATTTATCTAGAGATAAGTATGAAAAAGTACTTTGTAGTTTAGCACTTTTTCACTTTTGGACTTATGGTTTTTTTCGTGACACTTCAGTATCTTTTGATATTTGCTATTAGTAAATTTGAATCAAACTCAGTAATATCATTAATTGTGATGACGTAGATGCCGATGTAGATGCTAACATGCTGACATGAATGCCAACTTGGATGCTCACATGCTGGTCATAGATGCTGATGTGCTGATGTAAATGCATCAATGTAGACATCCACGTCAGCACGTTAGCATTCACATTGACATCTAAGTTAGTATGTTAGCATCTAAATTTGCATCCACGTTGAGTTTAACTTAAATTTGCTAATAGCAGATATCACAACGTGCTAAAGTGCTAAAAAAAAAAAACTACAGACCTAAAAGTAAAAATCCCCTAAACGATAAAATACTTTTTTATATTTTTTTACTTATTCCATTTATCTATCAATTAATATTTTTTAAATTAATAAACTTTATATATTTTCAAAGATTTTATTGTAATATGATATAATAAATAAATTAACTGTATGTGTTATTTTGAGTTAGTGAATTAATTTATAATATGAATACGACACCAAATAAATCATATTACTATCGATAATAATTTGAAGCACGATAATGCCACACCTAGGTTAAAGGAAGAGGGTGTCCAAATCATACTTTAGTTTTTCTTTTTAAATAGGAATCTTTACCTGAATACCCTTTTTCAATATTTTTATTACCTCAAAACTCTAACTTTTCTAAAATTACCTTCGTATCTTTTGACGTTAAAAATATTACTTCCGTGCCCATCTTCTTCAACGCAAAAAAAAAATGTCGCTCTCTCCTATTCTTCTTCAACGCTCTCCTTCCTCCTCTACTACAGAGAAATGCAGTACAAGATCCAAAATTCTTCTTTATTTATTGATTAGCTTTCTTTATTTCCCCAGTTGAGCACTGCCTCTCCTTTATTTATTGATTAGTGGCTGCCCTTCACTAAAGGCTCTTTACTTATGGAATTTGCCTTCTGTTGGTGATGAAGGTCTATTTGAGATTACTAATGGTTGTCACATGCTAGAGAAGCTTGATCTTTGTGGATGTCCTGTAATTTTCCAACAAGGGTTTGATTGCAATTGCAAAGAGCTGCCCCAGTTTGGTAATGAAGGCTTAAAAGCTATTGGCCAATATTGTGCCAATTTAAAATCTATCTCTATTAAGAACTGCCCTGCTGTTGGGGATCAAGGAATTACAAGTCTTGTATCTTCAACCACATATGCTTTGACTAAGTTGAAGCTTCAAGCTTTGACCATTATTGATGTATCTCTGGCTGTCATCGGGCATTATGGCAAGGCAGTTACAGATCTGGTTCTCACTAATCTTCTAAATTTGAGTGAGAGGGATTTTTGGGTCATAGGAAATGGCCATGGCTTACATAAGTTAAAGTCCTTCATTGTTACATCATGCCAAGGAGTTACAAATGTCGGGTTTGAAGCTGTAGGGAAGGATTGCCCAAATCTAAAGCAATTTTGCCTCCGCAAGTGTGCATTCTCATCTGACAATGGATTGGTCTTATTTGTTAAAGTTGCAGGGTCACTGGAGACATTTTTCTTAACTCTAAACTCATATTAAATATACTTTTAACATTTCTATTTAGCGGTAGCTGAGAGCATGCAAAGCACCAAGTTCATCACTTCTCCCTTTAATGGGTAGCACCAATACAAAAATTCAAACCATATTTTGATTTACAAATTAAGTTGTGCTATATATGAAGTTATCAACTAATAGCTAGCAATATAGTTTAAGGTTTCATTGATGTTTCAATTTCTTTTATAAGTGGACTGGCCGGTTAGAGTTTATAAACAACAAATTAAATGAAACAACACCAAGTTTACCTTTGTTGCTGATTGACTGAATTTACAAAGAGAATATAGTTGTAATGTTATGGATGTAATTCCCTATAAATTTCTCTAATTTAGAAATGACCACCGAGCGATAACTCAATGCTGTGAGTAGTAAACATTATTTAAAAAAAATACAATTAAATGGTGTGGTTCCCCTATGGTACAATTAAATACACAATATTTGTTCTCTCCTTTGGCACACAATCGATACACATGGAAAAATTACTTTATTTTCAACCAAAAAATAACCAAAATAAAACTAATAAACTAAACTAATACAAATAAAAAATAAAAACAATTATATAAAATCATATCAGAAACTAAAAATCAACCAAAAAGCAACCAAAATAATATCACCCTAAAAAATACAGTCATAAAAAATAACATCACAAACCAACAATCAACCAAAAAGCAACCAAAATGAAACTAATAAACTCAACTAATATAAATAAAAAATAAAAAAAAATAAAAGAACAAAAAAAAATATACAAGTTCACCACTCATAGCTCCAACAACTCTAACTGCATTACTGATAACATTAGCAGTATCAACTGAATTGTCTTCTATATTCTTTTTATCCTAACTTAAAAACAACAAATCACAAAAAAAATCAAAACCAAAAATAAACCATAAAAATATAAAAATAAATTCGTAGTATAAATAATATATACCAAATAAGAATCACTTCCTATCTCAACAACAACGCCAACAGACTTAGCAGTCTCAACAGAATGATCAATCAAATCATCAACTACCTTCTCCCCCTTAACATAAAATAATACAAGGTAAAAAATTAAAACAGTACAAAAAATAATATCAGAAACCAAAAGTAAACTAAAAAGCAACAAAAACAAAAGTAACAAAAAAAATTAAAAAAAATAACACTCTAGAGACATCTATAACATCAGCAGCTTCGACACAAGATTCATCAGTAATAGAAGGATCACAATCCTTTTCAACACCATCACCAGCATCTTTTCCAATATTATCATCATTTTTGGAATATTTATCTTCTAAATTAGAAGCAGATCCAAATAAATCAGAAGCACCGTCATCACCTCCTTCATCATCATCTTTCTTCTTAAAAAGAAATACATTTTCTTCTTCATCACTATCATCAGCTTCTTTTTCTTCATCAATTTTTTAGAAATTGATTTCTTCACCATCTTCTCAAAACTAATTTTTTTCCTTCAAATCACATTTCTTAGGTTTTTCAACTTTTTCAAATATAGAAGGAGAAGATTTAAAACGTGTATCAACCATTTCAATTTTAAAACAAATAAAATAAAGAAGAAAAATGAAGAGATTAGACATGCAAGATAGATGGTTATCTCCAAACAGAAAAGAAACCATTAAGAAAAAAAAAACTTTCCACTGAGATAACTAATGGTTGAGAATTTTCACTTAATTCAATCATTACAAGCTACTTGCTTTTCACATTCTTTCAATGTCAAAGCTCAAATGCCACATTCACGATCTAGCTGAGCAATCGAAAACATTAAAAAGAAAAAACCCTTCAATTGAAATCAGTTACTTAAAAAATACAAATTTAAATAAATTTAAGTAACGTCATGTGTATTCACAGAAAAATTGAGCATTTTTCACTTAAAAATGGTCTCTTTTCCACATAAAACACACCCCCAATTTAAAAAGTTTCTAACTTTCCTAATTTTCCAATTCAAGAAAAAAACATCCAACGGCACATTTCACATTCAACAAAATTCACAATTAAAAAAAAAAAGAAAACAAAGAAAGAAAGATGAACCCAGGAAAAGCAGCAACTAAACAACAAATTAAAAGAGAAAGAAATAGTGTAGTAGTAGTAGAAGTACCCTGAAAATTATACCTAGACTTAAATATTTATACATGACAATTAATACGATAGCTACAAAATATTTATATTCAATGTTTATTTATTTTCTAATTATATATTTTATTTATTGGGCTTTAGGGGGTGGGATGTGGGGGCCTGGCCTCTCAAGTCCCCTTAAATTCATGGAAAATATACACAAATACCCCCATTTTTTACTTTTATAACTTAAATACTTTAAGTTTTTAAAAATTACCTCCGTGCCCTTTTTTATTTACCTACATGCCCTTCCCTCCCTTTTTTTTTCTTCAGTGCCCTTTCTTCTTCCTTCTCTTTTTTTCTGTTTTTTTTTTCTTCTTTCTTCTCTTAGGTTTTCTATCTCTGTTTTTATGTTAGCTGTGGTCCATAACCTAATCTTCTTTCTCTCTTTCCTTATGCTCTCTTATTTAGTTACATCCTTCATTGCTTGGAATAGACTCAATTGGAGTCATAAAGCTTATGTTTATCGCTTTCTTCACTGTCTCCCTGACTCTGACCTTGCTTCTTCAAGTCATGGATAGCTTGTTAAGATCACTCAATCAATAATTTATTCAAAAATTTCTAAGTTTTATAGTTGGCTAGTGTTTTAATTTATTTTCCAATTTCTTATTGTGCTTTTAACAATTTGTTGAAAAAATTATAATGTAAGAAATAAATTTTGTTAGATTTTTTTTTGTTTGAACTGGAGAAGGGAGGCTATATATTCTGTCATATATGTGTACATTATATAAATTTAATTTTTTTTAAGCAGGGTGTAGGCGGCGGGGGTCAGCGCGTGACCAAGTGTTTGGCAACCACGGCACTGTGCGAGCTCAGGGCCTACTAGGAATACAACTTTGAACTTTTTGATGGGCTTAAGTCAGAGATGGAGTCTCCATCCAGGTGAAATCTGGGACACACTGTACAGGAACTGGATCCCACCGAGGGGCCCAGTAGCCGTCCTCAGATATTGGGTCCGGAAACTGGGTATGGGCTTTTGGAATGCCCACCTGACCTTACAATCGGCCTCCGTTTCATGTTTTATTATTTTTAATTATTTCTTTATTTAAATGTAAAATTACAATTGCCTCCAAACAAGTTTTAATTTTTACAATTAGGTCCAAGTTTTTAATTAGTTTATTTACATGCAATTTAGTGTCTGATTTATCACAAACATCACATTCACAATTTATTCATCCACACCATCCATAATTCATAATAAATAAAATAATAAAAATGATAAAAAAAAAAGTACACACAAAGAAATGGAGTGAGGAGAAATGTAACGCTCGTACCTTAGATGCATGATTCATGCATTATATCTTTCATAACATATCGAGTAGAGTTATGGATTACATTTAAGTATAGGCATATGCATGAATGGTAGACAGGGACCTATTTGTAAGGAAAGTTGGGATTAATTTGCCCCAATAGAAAGCTATGGATTATTATGTAATAATCCTATTTCATTAAGGGGGTGAAAGGACAATTTGGAGATCATTGTTTATAATTATCTAGATTCTTATTATTTTATTCTTTGATAAGATTAAGCATTTAATTAAGGGGACACCTTGGTCTATATTCGGAAGCTTGTGATTGGTGTAATTTATGTGTGTGTGTGTATTGTATATATGTTTGGTGGTGTGTAGAGAATTCCTTTAGGAAGAGAGGGAAGTGATTTTGATTAGTTCTGGAAGATTTTGATCTTAAACTATTCTTCAAGCAATAGTTTTAGGAAGCTTTAGAAGGTCTATAAGCTATTGGAGCATCATTTAGGTAAGCTATGCATGTATTTTTGTTAATTTAAGTTAAGTGTTAAATGTTATGAATTCCTGTTCTGTTTTCCTTTTTCTTTAGTCCTAGTGTTTTTGCCATAACTTGAGTTGTAGAGCTCTTAATTGAGCAAAATTGAATTCTATGGAAACTTCAGAGAGTCCTCTACAACTTTTATGTTTTGACCCTGAGTTGAATTTGCTGTTAAGATTGTCTAACAGGGTTTGACATTTTATTACTCACCCTAGTAGCCCTGTTTTACCCGATTTTAATCAAAAATTCATAGATGATTTTATACATGTCCGAATTGAGTAATTCCAATTGGAATTGATAGTAGACTCATAACTATAGCTTCAGTAGATAAATCATGGTCATTGGTTTTGTTTGTGCATTATTTAGATACATTGAACCTTGAGCATTGAGTTGTACTTAGTTGCATTTGGATGCAAGTGCCATGTTGCTTTGTGAAATTGATGTATAGTTATGTGTAGGAGTTAATAAGGATAAAGAGGATACCACTCACTAGGAGAAGCTTTTCTTCTTCAAGGGTTGGAAGCATTTTTGGTAAGTAATTATTAATATCATATGTATATATATATATATGGATTCTGTTAAATATAAGAATTTTATTGCTATGAATAAATGGGGCAAGTTATGTGATGTGCTATGAAATGAAATATAAAGATTGTGAAAATGTTGAATTGTGATTGAATGTGATATGAAGTGATATATGACTGTTGAAATGTGAATTGTGTATGTTTATGTGGATTGATTGAATGATGGTGAGGAAATGTGAGGTATATATGTGATAGTGGGGCTGAGCTAGGCGGATAGCCTCCACTGATTATAAAATCGGGGACTGAGCTGGGCAGATAGTCTCAGTAGTGGTCACATATCAAAATATGAATTGTGAGATGGGTAAGCTGAGCCGGATGAATAGCTACCCAATAATTTATATGTGAGAATGTGAGATCTGGGATTGAGTTGGGCGGATAGTCTTAGTATATGGCCACTTGTGAGAAATGTGATTGTGAGGTGGTTCCGATCGGATACCAAACTATAATATTGTGATAAGAATGAATGAGTTTTGGTTTCATAAGATAATATGTGATTGTTATATGACATGGTTGTAATATGTATGAATTGATAAGTATGAGTAATGTTTTTAAATGTAAGCTAATTCTTGTATACCTTGTGTATATGTTTTGTATATTTTCGTTATAAGTTCCGCATAATGTCTCTAAATGATTGGTACGTATTGGAGGTAAGGTTATAATTTATATTTGAAACTAGACTATTAAATACTTGTTATAGTTGATAGCTTAATTGGTTCTTGAGAAGTGATATATATATATATATATATATATATTAGTAATTACTTATTGAGTAGCAAGCTTACCCATTTACAACTACATTTTCAGGGTGTAGTTAGATAGAGCTTGAAGTTTGCATTGTTAGTGACTTCAGGTGGGCCGGAGGCGTGCTTGGTGAAATCATCTCCCATCCTCATTGTCATGCACCATTTGCATTTTTGTTGATTATATGAAAACTTTGGATATATGTAATGTTTGTGTTAAGGATGCACTATATAGTGTGCATATAAGTACTGGAATGTGAAGCTCATGTATAAGGTTGTACATATGCCAAACTTATATATGTTATTTGAATCAGCAAGTTATGCAATATATGTGAAACATTATCCTAAAAGCATGTTGTGTGTGTGCAATGCCAGTAGGGAAAAGTTTCAGTAGTTTTGTGTTGAATCATGAGAGGGGCTGCCTCCAAGCACTGGCGAGCGCCAGTGACTGGAGATCGCCAGTCCCCTTGGCTGCCTCCAGGCATTGGCGAGTGCCAGCGATTAGAGATCGCCAGTTCGACTTCTCATCAAAATTCAAAAAAATAAAACCAATATGATAATAAACTCATTTAAATCATCAAGTAATTGAATTAAATCTCATTCAAATTTCAGAACAAAAACATAACATAGTAGCATCTTTAACTTATGAGTTTAAAACCATTTTATTGCTTCAAAGCTTGAATTATTCAAGTAACAATGAGTTCAATTAGAACAATTCCAAAACATCAAATTAGGTTCATAAAGAAACATCAAAAGCTCATTTTATTGCTGATCTAAAAATATATTTAGAAGGGCTAGAAAATCTACTCACCAAAATAGCCTATAAAACATACACAACTTTATCACTGATTTGTTCAATTTCCACTAACACCTTCCTTTCCTTTTCTAGCACTTAACACATGCAATTTCATTTATAAATCATCAAAATAATATTCCTATATACCGCTCCGATCATGCAGCCCCCATGAGATATGCAAAAATATACTAATATGTTCAATTCTACAAATCCTGCTTAATTACTCTAACAGGACAGCTTCCAGAGTAAACTTTGAAAAATTATTGGGAATTATTGACAATGAACTTGATGCATAAATTTTATACACTCCTAGATATATGTGTCTAGTTAATTCTATCAAAATTTCATTTCAATTGATCACCTAAAGAGAGAGATATAAATAACTGAATCCAACCAGCTCAAGCTGTGCTGACAGAATGAGCAATAAAATGTTTAGCTTCGTTTGACCATGCTACAGGCCAAATCAGTTAAATTTTAAAACTAAAAAGTTATAGAGGACTCTGTAAAGTTTCTATAGAATCAAATAATACTCAAATTGGAGCTTTCTAGCTCAAGTTATACAAAAATACAAAGACTGAAATTCAAAAATTGCAAAACCCGAAATCTGTAGTTTATAAACCCTAACTAAAATCAACCAAAACTTATAAATTACTTACTAATTACTTAATAATTAATAACTACGAAGGATGATTATTACCTGAAAAGGTTTAGATTATCAAACTCTCCTTAAAAAATTAACTCCAACTTGAAGAATTTGAGAATTCTCTATATCCTTTTTTGTTTTCCTTAAGCAAAAGCTCTCTTCTCTTTTTTTTTCTTTTTCCTCTCCTATCTGTATATACTCTTGACCTTTCAGACATAATTTAGATACTGATTTGTAAAATATCCATTTAGGTCCTTGTTGACTTTGTTTTGTTACGTATAAATCCTCAAACTTTTAATTAATCACCCTAGGCCTATAATTCTTTTCAATTAAGTCCATATCTTTTTTGACATTTTAGTTCCCTATCCTTTACTTCAATTGAACTTCATATTATTTATTCCTACTTAATTTTACTCAAATTGAGTGTCATCAAAATTTGAAATTTTCCCACTCCTTATCCAAGTACGAGTCATGGCTCAAACCAAAACATTAACCTAACTATAAATACTATCTTATACTTAATTCCAATCAATATATAAGTAAATGGACAGTGAATGCAAAAGTACTAGAGTTAGGGTACGAGTGCGACAGGCCACTTCTAAGCTTGAGGTTGAGGGTCTAACTACAACTGATTCTAACACTTTGAGCATATGGGAACAGGATGAACACGAAATGCACAAGTGGGATTTACAGCACCAAATATATTTCAGAGACACGGGTTCAAAAAATAAGTCGATTCGAAAATATGTGGAAGCTTTAATGGTTGGTGTACGGGCATTAGCTTTCAACCCAACTAACAATTATATTATGTACTTGGCCGTCCTACATGAGCGGCTACATGGGCTACTCTTATCATGTAACTTATCAGGAAAAGAGGTGGAAATAGCTGGTAAAGTTCCTGAAAACCATTTATGGCTAATATTATTTCTTCATTTTAATATTAATATCTTATTGCAAAATAAGAATACAATACAAATATAATTTTTATATTGTTATATTATCTGTATGAATATAATTAATAAAGAAATTGAGTAATCTCTAAACAATCCAATCTAACTATATAAGAAAAAAAGTACTTGATCCTAAAGTCTCCTGGGCTATCTATTATCAGATCTTCTTATAATGTATTGTCATGTATTACCAATACATATTTTCTATTAAAACTTACCATTATTATTTTATAATAATTATAATTTTGGGAGAAATTGAGTACTAAATTCTCCTAATTAGGAACCAATGGTGTTAATAAAAAAAAATAGTGTAATAGTTTTTGTAAGAAAATGAATATTTAATGCATAAGAGCATTCTTATCATTATAGAGTAGATTATAATTAATTGTAAATTTAATTGCATATAACTTCCCATAGTAAAATTTAGATTATTTTGGTTTATCAATTTTAACATACTTTATAACCTATTATTTGTTAGCTAATTTTGATTTGTTTTAAATAAATTCGACTCAGAATAATTTGACCTGTTTTGACCAAATTTAACCTTTATTTTCAAAATTTTAATAATTTTACTCTTTTGTCATATATCAATCCAATATAGAATTTTATTAGATTTATAATTTATTTTAGTTTTAACAAATTTTCTACTTCAAAAGTTACACTTCATTTTTTACGATATTTTTAATGTTAATATCATTCTCTACTTTAAACATAATTTCATATAATTTTGTATTTTAGTTAAAAATTATACGATAATAAATATTTTAATCAACCTAATTTTAATTTTTTTAATCCAACTTTAATGTAACTTATCAGGAAAAAAGGTAGACATAGCTGGTAAAGTTCCAAATGGTAGTAGCTTTTTCGATTGCGAGAATGCCTTCCGGCCAACACCAATTCCTCACCCCAATGCTCATCTTCCAGAATCTGTTGTTAGTATTTTTGGATCATGCAGTTATTTGTTATTGTGCATTGGTAGTAAAAGAGATGTAAATTATTACTTGTTAATATCACAAGGTTAAATAGGTAAAATTAATCATTTTTATGATTTTCATCACTTATAATTATTAAACAGATTTATTTAATTCAGTATTTAAAAAATTATGTCGGGTCCGTGTCCGAATATTTAATAATATATTTTAGTAGGACTAAATTGTATAAGAAATAAGTTTAAACAAATGACTTAAATAAAAAAAAATAAGTTGAGGGATTAAATATTAAAAATGGCCTTAACCGCCTTATATATATATATATAAATTTGCAAGTCCCACGCGTCAGCCCAACAAGAGGGCAAGAATGACTCAACCACCATTTTTTTTGAACTCTAAATATTAGTTTCGTTAGGAATAGAATATTTGTAAAGCAAAAACACAACAAAAAAAAAAAAGGGGGCAGGAGCAGCAAGGTGCACAGAAATAAAGTGAGTGCTCTTCTTTCTTTCCATTTTTATTTTATTGATTCATTTCCTTGTTTCCAAGCATGTATATGGCCTTTATATGCGTATATAATATATAATTCTTGGATGGTTTCGTTGGAATCTAGTAGTTGTGAATTCAAATTTTTTATTTATCTAAGTATTATGGCGTGCTTGGAAAGGAGATGGGTGGGTGAGTGAATCCTCACCCTCTCCTGCATGCAACACGCATTAGTTTAGTGTTTTTTTTTTTTTTTAAAGAATGGTGGTTAAAGTCATTTCACAACTTAGCCCATCAACTTAATTTTTTTTTCAATTGAGCCCTTCATTCAAATTTATTTTTTTTTACAATTTAGTCCTACCCAAAATAATATTAATTATTTGGGTACGGACCCTACAGTTAACGTAACATTCTTAATCAGGTAATAATTATATGTATAATCATGATATTTTAAGGGCAAATTGGTAAAAAAAAAATCATAACGTTTGTGACTTATTGTAAATTTATTCTAAGCTTTAAAACTTGGCAAAACCTTTCTAATTTGGCAAATTATTTATAATATTAGTACAATTTATATTTTAGTGAAAATTAATAAAAATGATGTTCACCTACCTTAAACAACAACCATCTCAAATGCTAAGTGTGTATTTTTTTTGTTCATTTTGATAAGATTGCACATTGTGCTAAAATTTCAAACAATTTATGAAATTAGAATATTTTTATCAAATTTTAAAGTTGACATAAATTTACAATAAATTACAAATGTTATGATTTTTGTAACTAATAGATCTATTTTATGATACATATATAGTTGGATTGCAGTTTCGTGAGTTCATTTGGTCCATTGATCTTAGTCGGGTAAGTACTCCGATAATTCGTTATTTTTCTCATTAAGTATTTTAGATCTTTGTGTACTCTTAGTATGTTATATTAAACTATTAGATATAATTGTCAGAGAGAGTATTTAAATGATCACTTCTCTTTAATGACTTCATGAAATATAGGTCCAAAAAGAATTTAAATAATTTAAATCTTTCATTTAAAGGCATAATGCATAGAAAAAAATTGGTATTTATAATAATTTATTAAAAAAGAATAAATTGTCAATGTCGTATATATAATACTATTAACGTTGAAATACATACCAGATCAAGTAATAATCTGAATAAAAATTAATCTAAACTTTTTTTCTCGTTCAGCTAATTGTACATGGACCTTAGGTAGCAAATATAATTGATACAATTGACATATATTGTTAAGCACAAATGTGAAATATTTTTTAAATAGATAGTTCAAGTATATATAGGGTGTCTATCTTTAAACTC
>CATIWO010279459.1:0-13966 GCA_949673435.1 Macaranga tanarius | reverse complement strand
GCTCACCCTATACTTGCGTAGGACACATATCTGAAATTCAAAAATTTCTCATTTATTCTGTAGACCTTGTATTGAGCTAAATTTTGGATATGTTATAACCTTATGTGTCTAATTTATATTAAAAATAGAATCAAGTAATTTGGAATTTTGTGGTGAGAGTTATTCACTTTCATGTCTAGCAAGGTCAAGCTATCATAAAAAAAAATACATATAATTTGTTAATACTTTACTTGCTTGAATGTAATGATATATAAATGAATGTGCATGGAATCTATCTATACGTAATTATGATATTATGGATTATATATCTTGAGTATGTGTATGGTTTGTTTGAGGCCACGTGTTGCGGTCTCACATCAAGTTTTGGAGTTATTGGAATGAGTTTATAGAACAATGGACAAGAGACATTATTATTATTATTATTATTTTATTTCTATTTTAGAATTGATTTTAATTTGTTTTTTATTACTATTTTGTTGTTGATTTTATTTCCTAGTTAAATTTTTTTTTTGTACAATTTGATTGGGATTTGATTTCCTTCTCTAGTTAGGAATATTTTTATTTTCTTTCCTAGTTAATTAAGGGTTGGTAGGCTCGTGTCACCCTTTAAATATGTAAGTCTCATGACTATTAGAGACAGTCTGAGTTTTTGATGAATTTATAAAATTAAACCCTGTTTTCTAAATTTCGGTATTCTTAGGAATCAACGACTTTTGATGCCTAAATCCTGGTAGTCATTGGATTCAATAGGTTTTGGAAGATCATACACTAGCAATCGAAGGATTCAACAGTTCGTGATAGTTATCTTTGTTTTTCTTACTTTCCGCTACGTCAGTATAGCTCATATACTGAAAAAAGGGACAGATACTATAGTAGAGTGGAGTGAGCATAAGCACATTGCTGAACCTCATAAATCATTGTGCTCTTGTGTGTTTCTTTTTCTCTTCTCTTTATTCTTTAATTTCCCATATACAAATGCTATTTCTCATGGTATCAAAGCAATAGTTGAGATGCCATGAATCATGTTGTAAAATTCAATGTGTCAAAGTTTGACGGTACTGGAAACTTCAGATTGTGGCAACGGCGTGTGAAGGATTTGTTGGCATAACAAGGGATTTTAAAGGCTTTGCGTAATAAGAAACAAGAATACCTAGACGATTTGGATTGGGAAGAACTATGAACTATTCAATTGTGTTTAGTAGATGAGGTTCTATATCATGTTATTGATATTACATCTCCGATTGAGGTGTGGAACAAGTTGGAGAGTCGATATTTGGCTAAGTCTATTACCCATAAGTTGTATCTGAAACAGAAGCTATATAGGTTGAGGATGTAAGAAGGATCTAATTTGGTACAACAGATTAATTTCTTTAATCAAACAGTCTCGGATTTACTATGACTTGATGTGAAGATTGAGGATGAAGACCAAGCCATGATTTTGTTGTGTTCTTTACCTCCTTCATATAAACACATTATGACTACACTAACATATAAAAAAGAGACAATACATATGGAGGAAATTATCACAGAATTGTTGGCGCATAATCAGCGAAGGTTGAATAGCAGTGAAAACTCTCAATTTGAGGGATTATATATGAAGGGTAATCCGAAATGCGGGAGGAAGGAGAACAAGGTTGGCTCAGGGAAGAAGAAATCAGATCAAAATCTAAAGGTAAAAAGAATGTGCAGTGTTATAAGTGCAAGCAGACTGGCCATATAAAAAAGAACTATCCAAATAATAAAAGGCATGGTGACCAGAATAATACCGATAATGTAGGAAATTATGCTAATATAGTGCAAGGTGATAACTCAGAAAGCATTGACGAGGATATGATCTTAATTTCATCAAGTCAGCTTATAGATTCCTGGATTCTGGACTCGTGATGTTCTTTTCACCTGACATCTAATAGGGATTGGTTTACTTCGTACAAGCCAGGTAAATTTAGTTGTGTCAATTTAGGTGATGATAAAGCCTGTGAAATGGTAGGAGTAGGACAAGTCAAAATTAGAATGTATGAGGTGTTATTAGAACATTGTGTGATGTTAGACATGTGCCAAAATTAAAAAAGAATTTAATTTCCTTGGGTATATTGCATGCTAATGGATTTCAGTTTAAATCTGGGGAGGGTAACAGTGTGAAGGTAGTTAATGGAGCATTAACTGTGATGAAGGGATTGAGGACTACATGTAAAATCTATAAACTGATTGGAAACACAGTTGTAGGTGGAGTCAATGCTGTAGAGTCGAAAAGTGATAGCACTATCTTGTGGCATATGAGGTTGGGTCACATGAATGAAAATGGTATGGCTGAACTTCATAAGAGACATTTATTGCATGGTGTCAAGACTTGCAAGTTAGATTTTTGTAAGTTTTATGTACTTGGGAAATAATCTAGAGTAAGCTTCATGATGGGTAAGCACAACACCCAGGGAATTCTAGATTATATACATTATAATGCATAGGGACCCACTAAAGAGTCATCATTAGGAGGATTTTGTTATTTTATAACATTTATTGATGGTTTCTCTAGGAAAGTTTGGGTGTATTTATTGAAACAGAAATCTGAAGTATTCGCCAAATTCAAGCTGTTGAAAGCTGATATGGAGAACCAAACTGGTAAAAAGATCAAGTATTTGAGGTCTGACAATGGCACTGAGTACACAAATTCATAGTTTTAAAAATTTTGTGAGGAGTATGAAATTCAGAGGCATTATTTAGTGTGCAAGACACCGCAATAGAATGGTGTCGCAGAAAGGATGAACAGGTCCATTACTGAAAGGGCAAGATAGTTAAGACTGAATACAAGGCTTCCTAAAAGTTTATGGGTAGAGGCTGTGAATATTGCGTGTTACCTCATCAATAGATCACCACGGGCATTATTGGATGGTAAGGTTGTAGAAGAGGTATGGACATGTAATGCTATTGATTTTGATAACTTGTGGATTTTTTTATTGTTCTACTTATGTGTATGTACCTGGTAATGAAAGATCTAAACTTGATCCAAAGTCCAAGAAGTGTATCTTTGTAGGCTACAAGAAATGTGTTAAAGGATACGAGTTTTGGGATCCGATTGTAAAAAAAATGGTGATCAGCAGAGATGCAGCCTTTAATGAGCAATTCATGCTGCAGCAGAACCAAGACAAAGTGCCAAAAAATAATTTCAGCTTAAATACAGTGCAGATGGATTTAGAACAACATCCAACAATAACTAAAAGGGTTGAGGGTTCAAATATCACATCTATAAGCTCTAATACGAATGATCTGTAAAATTACAATCTAGCCAGAGATAGACAGAGACACACTAATGTGAAGCCTCTAAGTAGATTTGGGTTTAAAGATATGGTCTCTATTACATTTCTTATCAGTAGTGATAATCTATTTACCTTTTAAAGAGCTATCATTAGCCAGGAGAAAGATAATTGGATGGGTGCAATGGTTGAGGAGACGAAGTCTTTGCAGAAAAATCATACATGGGAGCTAGTTCAACTTCTTAAGGGAAAAAAGGCTATTAGCTGCAAGTGGATGTATAAAAGAAAACTAGTAGTATTAAAAAAATAAGGGAAAAAGTTCAAGGCTCGATTAGTAGCAAAGAAGTTTTCACAGTAGAAGGGGATAAATTATGATGAGATTTTTTCTCATGTTGTTAAACATACTTTAATCAGGGCAGTGCTTGCACTAGTAGCTAGTTAGGATTTCCACCTAGAGCAGATGCATGTTAAAACTACTTTTTTGCATGGTGATCTAGAGGAGCAGATTTACATGGAGCAGCCAGAAGGGTTCACTCAACCTGGACATGAGCATCCGATTTGTAGGCTAAAGAAATCATTGTATAGGTTAAAACAGTCTCCAAGACAATGGTACACGTGGTTTGACTCTTACATGATTCAGATTAGCTATAGGCGATGTGAGTATAATTGTTGTGTTTATGTTAAGAGTCTTGATGATGGTTCTTTTATTTTTCTGTTACTATATATTGGTGATATATTGATTACTACAAAGAATATGCATGATGTCATTGGCTTCAAAGCTTTCTTGAGTCAGGAATTTGATATGAAAGACTTAGGTTATGCAAAGAAAATTCTTGGAATGGAGATTCACATGGATAAAGGCTTAAGGAAACTGTGGTTATTACAATAATGCTATATTGAGAAAGTGTTAGACAAGTTTGGAATGAGCAATGCAAAGCTAGTGAGCACTCCATTGGTAAATCATTTTAAGATATCTTCAGAATAGTGCCTAAAGATAGATAGGGAAATTGAATACATGGTAAATTGTCTATATGCCAGTGTAGTTGGTTGTTTGATGTATGCAATGGTTTGTACTCGACCTGATTTGGCTCATACTGTTAGTCAAGTCAGTAAATTTATGTCTAAACCAAGTAGGCGACATTAGGAAGCAGTCAAGTGGATTTTTAGGTATCTGAAGGGTACTGTAGGTTATGGTATTATTTTTAGCAGTTAATAGGATGATCCTTTAGTTGTAAGGTATGTGGATTCAGACTATGCTGGTAATTTGGATGATAGAAGGTCTACAACTGGGTATGTTTTTACTCTTGGTGGAGGGCCTATATGTTGGAAATTAAAAATTCAGTCTATTGTAGCATTATCTACGACTGAAGCAGAGTATATGGCAGTAGTTGAAGCTGCTAAAGAAGCTTTTATGGCTTACTGGGCTAGTAAAGGAACTAGGTATTGAGTAAGGTGGAGTTCCATTGCATTGTAATAGTCAAAGTGTCATTTACTTGGCCAAGAACCAGGTGTACCATACTAGAACTAAGCATATTGATGTGAGATATCATAAGATTAGAAAGTTGATTGCATCTAGTGAGATACTGTTACAGAAAGTTCATACTAATGAGAATGCAGTTGATATATTGACCAAGCCAGTTACTATCAACAAGTTCGTGCATTGCTTGGACTTGTTAAATGTTTCTAGTTGCTAGACAAGCATGGTAGCCCAACCCACTTTAGTGTGTGAGAAACTCCATGGTTTTATCTCTTAAGGGGCTTGATATTTACTAAGATGGAGATTGTTGTATATGGTATGGTACAGGGTAATTTTGTAAATGTACCGAGAGTTATATATATATATATATATATATATATATATAACTCTAATTGATTTATTCTCTGAAAACTAATAAAAAATCTGATACTCCGCTCCCAAGGATGTAGGTACATTGCCAAACCTCGTAAATCACTGTGTTCTTGTGTGTTTCTTTCTCTCTTCTCTTTATTCTTTAATTTCCCATATACAAACGCTATTTCTCAACAATAATAATTTAATATAAAAATACTAAAATAATTAATATTTATGAATATTCGGTTTAGTTCAGTTGGTTCAGTTTTCAATATTAAAATTTCAATTTTTCTTGATTCGATTCGATTTTCTAAATTAATTCAATTTGATTCAGTTTCTATTAATTTTGGTCCAGTTAATTTAATTTGGTCAAAAAAAATCCCAAAACCAACTTAACTGAAGAACACCCCTACTTTTCTTTAGCTCCATCTATTTTCTTCAACCTCATCTTATCTTTCTTATATATATGCCATGAATCTCAAGACTTATTTTTAGTTATAGTTTTCTCCACCTTTTTTAGTATACATCACTTTTCCAATGCCAATTATTTTTCTAGATACACTATCTTTTCTTTACTTGATCATTTTGCACTTAGAATCACTAATATATAGTTACAACAAATTGAACGTCATTGGTAAGTTGGGAAGGTATGATTACCATCAAATCAATTTCAATTGTATCTTCAACAATAATAAATTGAAAAAAAAAAGGTTAGTTTGATTGAATTAATTTCTTGTTTATACATTTTGTTAATTTTTTTACACCCCTGAAATGCATAATATTTGTTGCATGAAACATTTAATTATTTATCCATTTGTTAATTTATAAGAGATTAGAATTGATTAAATAGAAAGTATCATTTATTTCTATTACTTTGAAACAGTATATTATATTTTTTTTTTCTCAAAATTGCATCAAATATTATTTCTAGAAAATTTTATTGTCATTCAAGAAGCACTATATAATGCAAAAAGATTCATTTTCTAGAGATGCATATATAATTTAAAATGGTATAAAAATAAAAAGGTTCACGAGCAATTACAATTATCAATTCGAGAATAAAAAGAAGGGAACATTCTAATTGCTAAAGATTGCCAATACTGACTTCATTATCTCTTTCAAACCGAATGCTTCTAAGATCATGCATGTTCAATAGCTAACTTAGAAGTGCATTTGTCATTTTATATGTAGAATGAATTTACAACGTTTTGGTTTATATATCAAATTAAATAAGATATATATTTTTAAAATTTTTAAACTTAAAATGACAAATAAAAAAATTTAGCATTTTAAGTTTTTAATTTAGTTAATGATTTGCCTGAGATAATTGTGTGTGAAGGGTTGCGGAGGATGTCAGTTAGGTAAAACGCACAGAGTTGATACTACAAGTATACCCATCAACTGAATCAAAGTTCAAATAGAAGCTATTGCTAGATATATTTTAATATTAGCAAACTATAATTAAATAGTTTTAATAAAATATTAACTATAAATTAATTAAATAGTTTTTATAAAATGAGGGCAACATCCTTGAAGAATACCTTGTACTTTGCCTTGTTTATTGATGATTTTAAAAGAACGGCTTGGGGCTATTTTCTTAAGGCAAAGTTTTATATTTTTTTTCTGTATTTAGAGAGTTTAAGGTTCTAGTTGAAATTCAGAGTTGACATACGCTAATGACAATTAATGGTGGAGAGTATTCATCTACCGAATTTAAGTCCTTTTGTGCTGAATTTGGGATTAATCATCATTTTACTATCTCTTATTTCCCTCAACAAAATAGGGTCTCCAAGAGAAAGTAAACATAGGACAGTAATGGAAATGGCTTGATGTTTGTTGATTGAAAAGGAAATGTCCAAGTCCTTATGGATTGAGGCAGCGAGTGGTGCAAATTATTTGTTGTAGATATAGCCAACTACACCTTTTGAGGGAAGACTCCATTTGAGGCTTGGTATGACTTCAAGCCATATGTAAAATAGTAAGAGTATTCGATTCTCTTGATTACTATCATGTGCCATTTTGAGAGCGGACAAACTTGGTGCAGCTGAATCTAAGGGCAATAGAGTTATGTGTTTGTATAAAATAAAGATTCTTGTTAGTAGAGATGTGCACATTGATGAATCATCTTGGTGGAACTGGAATTCAAAAAGAATCTTGAAGAGCAATCAAATAACTTCCATTGCAATTAATCCCTCTTCTTCAATCACTGCATCATTGTCTCTCTCCTCCATAAATCTGTGCTTCGTTCACCAAAGAAGTTGTTGCTGGCCTTTTTGTGATTTGCCAAGTTGTAAGCTAAGTGTCTGAGCGCACTTACCCACAATTTCACCGAGGGGTTAGACATTTTCTTTGCCTCTGCATCATCAAGCACTAAATAAAACTTTTTTTAGCTTAATTTTCCACCCTTCAAGTTCATCCACAACTCCATTGTGAACATACTTAAGTAGGTCATTGGAGCCCAATTTTTCAAGAGGTCATATTGAGATATATTTATTTATGCATGTGGTATCTTATCCTTGAGATTATAAAAGAAAAATTCTTATAAGCTTTCATGGATGAAATCAGATGCCTTTGAGTAGACCAATTGGTCCAAACCTTCATTAGCTGTCAACTTAAATTTAATAACATATTTCAAAATCTTTAGCTTAAATTTAAAGAAAAATCTGTAAATAATCATATATATACTCATTCCAATTTTATTTCAAAATAATCAGCTTAATTTAAAGAAAAGTCTATAAATTAGTTAGGCCAAAAATTGTAAAATTATTGACCATAGGAAAGATAATAAAGAGAGAGTTGCTAAACAACTTCAATTGTTTTTTTTTTCTTAGAAAATACTTATTGACCGATAAAGAAAGTAACTTCAATTGTTTTTTGTTCTTGTTGCAAAATACTTATCAACATATAAAGTTTGGTCTTTAGAAAAAAAACACTAATAGAGTGGAAGATGGCAAGAAAAGTTACCTGTGCTTCAAATGAAGTTTCATGAATCATAGACAAAAGCAATGCATGGCATTAATAGAATAATCAGAATGGTATTTGATTATCTTATCAATGTTTAAAAAATGGATTAAAATCTAACAAGGTCTGATTATCAAAATTTGCTGATTACAATCATCATTTCTTTTAGCTCTAATATGATCTGAATTAAAAATGACAATACACAATAAAACAGTATTATAACATTAATTTCCAAAGGATTTATCAGTAAAATAGTATTGTAAGTTGGAACATTAATTTCTAAAGGATTTATCATTAAAATCTTTATAATCCTAATTTGTACTGATTGCACCAAAGAAACATAACTGTAGTATAACCATAACACAAACATGCTTCATGCATCTTACAACTTGGTGCTTCAGAGTCTAATTTTGGATTCAGTTACATTAGATAGGGACTCATGACATGGATCCACCAGTAATTTCCCACCATCACCCCTTGAAGTTTCTGCAAAACAGAGGAGTGTGTACACATCTAGGAACTAATTTCAACCAATCAACCAAAAACGATCTTATCAGCTCAAAAAACTATAGAAAAACCAACAAAGAATATAGAAATCAACAGCAGACAGACTTCAGTGGATTCAAAAGCAGATTCTTTCACAACACCCTCCAAATTGCAAGGCCATAAGAGTAAGAAATGTTCGAGCTGTCACAGAACAGAATAATTCATAAGGTGAAATGCATGTTATGAGCTCTAGTGCCCTCCAATTAAATAAATTCTGACTAACCATTAAGGACTCCTCTATCTTGACTCCTCCATCTTTGAAATCAATAGCAGATGCTATACTAAGAACTCCTTTGATCATTTTTCTCTTTGTAATATGAATGAAGATCAACAATCTTGCAACATGAAGTTTCAAAAATTAGTTGAAAAAGGAATTTCATGAAGAGGGATTTGAGTTTGAAGTCAAGAATGTAAAAGAAATGATACCTGGCTATCTATTATAACTAATGGGATGTGGAAAATGATGGATCGATGATCTCTTGTATGTTCTAAGCACCACTCTTTCAGACTATAACAGCTATCAATTCTCAGCTCTCCAAGTGTGGGAGGGAAGCCCTCCTCTGGTAAGGATGTGAGATTTTGACAATCCGAAATGTGAAGTTCAATTAGAGAGGTGAGGTTGAGGAGGCCATTTGAGATGGATTTCAGATTCTGAAAACCAGAGATGGAGAGGTGGGTGAGGGAAGTGGGTAGAAGAAGTAGCTTGCCGTCATTATATTTATGATCAGGAAATGAATCTAACATCTCTGTACCTGGATTTGTGCCCTCCATGGTGAATTCAGTAAGAGAGTTGAGCCTGTGAAGCCCCCAATCTGGCATTGGCTGTTTCATATTATAGCAATGACTGATGCTAAAATGGGATAGATTTGGTGGCAACCCACCTGCTGGAAAGTACTCCAGACCTCCACAATCACCTATAGTCAAAGATACAAGAGAGTTGAGGCTATCCATCCTATCGGACAATGACTTCAAATTCTCACATCCCCACATGGATAAGGATTGAAGAGAGGTTAGATTGGGCAGTGACGTCAAATTCATGCAGCGCTCAATAGATAAATATTGAAGCGAGATGAGATTGGGCAGTGACCTCAAATTGTCACAGTATCTGATAGACAACGAGGTAATAGACAATTCTGTTTCTGGGAAACACTCTAATAGAGGACACCTTCCTATGGCTAGTTTTGTGAGACTAGAGAAGCCATTTGGAGACCAACTGAGAGACTTACAACCCCAGATATACAAATCCTCAAGCTGAGACATCTGCTGGCTGGGAAACTCCAAAGAATCACAGCAACGGATCTCAAGAGATCGGAGGAAACACATCTGCTGGCTGGGAAACTCCACAGAATGGCAACTGCTGATCTTAAGAGATCTGAGACTTGATGCTGGGGATAACTTTAGCTTTTTACAATCCTCAATAAGCAAATCTTTTAGACAAGTGAGTCGGTTCAGCCCATTTGGCAGCTTTTCCAAATTATCACATCTGCTTATGCTCAAAACTTAAAGATTGCGAGGTAATTGCCCTTCCTCTCCCTCTACCAATGACACCATCTTCATACAACCCTTAATTTTTATACATTTTAGAGAAGCAGGTTTGTCTAAATTAGTTCCATCCTTCCAGAAGTACATCAATTCCCAACACCAACTAATTTCCAAATATTCCAGTTTCACTAGGTCCTCTATATGCGCTTCATCTAAAAATACAAGCCCTGAAATCTCGTGGATTTTTAAGGCAGTAAGAGATGTGAGATCAGATATATTTCTGAGAAGAGTCCCTTCGCACCATTGAACAGAGAGCTGTTGAATAGAAGGAAGAGAATCTCTCGATAGTTTTGCAACAAGCCTCCGGCAACTAATTATTGTAAGATCACAAAGCTTAGGGAATCTAACTGGACCCTCCTCATTCAGATCCTCAAAAAAAGACCATTTCTCCAACTCCCTCAGCCCATCAATCCTCAGAGTCTCAAGGCTAGGAAAACATAGACCATCCCCGTACAACTCAACACCCACTTCTTTCACTCCATTCATGTCCTCTATGCTCAGCTCTCTAAGTGAAGGTAATTGTCCCAGTGGTGGCAGTGACGTGATGTTCCTACAGCCCGTCAGGTTTAGCTCCACCATCCTCGAAAACATGGGATTTCCTATCCATGAAGGGAATTCAATTCCACCAAAATTTCTGATTGAAAGAGTTGACAGATTTTGATGGGGCCTTAATGAGTTGAGAACCTCTATTTCATCACCTGGATTTCTCGAACCATTTGAATCATAATCCCATAACAATTTTAAAGCTTTTATGCCATGCTTCTCCTTCAGATCTGCAAAATCTGCATCTCCTTTAGCCACATTTTGCAGGTTGCAAATGCAAAGCTCCCGTTGTAGTTGAGACAACTTTTTCAATTCTGTCAACTTCAGTCCATCCTCTTTTCCCACAATAAACTTTGACAATGTGCGCAGATTTATCAAATTGCCAATTTGTGGTGGCATTTTATTTATACAGCAAACATCTAAACACTGCAAATTCGTTAAGTTGCTGATGCCCAAGGGTAACTTGGCAAGTCCGTAGCACTGACTAATATCAAGGCAATGTAAGTTGAGTTGATTAAATTTCCTATGTTTGAGGGCAGCTCTGTAAGTTCATCACAGCCACACAATATTAATGTTTGCAAATTTATCATGTCAGCAACTGATTCAGGCAATCTTCTAATGGAAGTGCAAGATAAGTTGAGATATCTTAAATGCTTCAAGGCTGCAACAGAACTTGGCAACTCCACAAGCTTGTAGCCTGCTAGTGATAATATCCTCAAGCATTTTAACTCTGGCACCAACTCATATAGCACCTTACTGGTCAAATAATGATGCCTCCAGCCCATGAGAGGCATTGGCAAGAATGTTCGCAAACTCTTCATTTTAAGAAAGACTTTAAATTTCTGCCAAGTATCAAATTTATTACGAGCAAATGATGAATGGCGAATCATTGCAAATGATTTTTCATCCTCCAACTTATCACCCAACTGAAAACATATTTCTGCGCTGACATGCTGAGCTAAGTCATGCATCAGATCATGCATCACATATCGTGATTTAATACCACTAGATGGCTCAAAAAAAGATCTTGACAATAAATCACGAAAATATTGATGGCCTAGGTCTTCCATTCGCCTAACTTCCATCCAGACGTCAGGATCTGGTTTACCGCGCAAGAGGCCCCCTAGTGCTTTAGCTGCCAAAGGCAATCCCTTACATCTCTCAACAATGCTTGCACCTAGTTCTTTCAAATCCATGTGCTCATCAAAATTTGTTGCTCCCAGAGCATGTTGCGCAAACACTAACATGCAATCATCGTATGATAATTTCTGGAGAGGATATGCTGGAGCGGTACCCATCATTGAAGAAACATGTTGACTGCGAGTCGTGATGATGAGTGTGCTTCCATGCTTCCCAGCGCTAAAAGGAGCACAGAGACGAGTCCAGTCTTCATAGTTTTCTGTCCATACATCATCCAGGACAATTAAAAACTTCTTCATGGATAGTTTCCCTTTCAATTTTAGTTGAAGAGAATTCAAGTCATCACCACCATCTTCCTGCTGAAGAATCGTTTTGGTCATTCTTAGAACATCAAAATCTTCACCAACAGAAACCCCACTTCTTAGCTCTAACTCCAAGTCAGTATCGTTGAAGATGAGCTGAGCAAGAGTCGTTTTGCCGACACCCCCATGCCAACTATGGGAATGACATAGGGTTTAGGTTTAGCATCAGTAGCTCTAGCCTTCATCATCATTTCAATTACAGCCTCCTTGTCTTCCTCTCTGCCATAAATCTGTGCTTCATTCACCAAAGAGGTTGTGGCTGGTCTTTCGTTTATTTGTTTGCTCTTCTTCGCACCATTCTTAACTAAAAGCAGGTCATTTTTTTCCTTCATGATTTTATCCAATCTAGCAGTAATACTCCTGATCCTGGAAATCATTTCAGCATTGGACTTGGAAGTACCCAAATTCAGCCTAGAACAACAAGTAGGGATGAATCTCCTCAACAATCGATGATTGACGATTGTCGACAAGATTTTTTTTTTTCCTCATTTATTTATGTATTTCCTTGAAAGGGACGAACTTGAATCATAGAGGAAACTTATACTTCATGCAATCTCGCTATGCTAGAAAAGAATTAAGCATCCATTTCTATATTCACTACCACAGAGATAACACTTGCACTTGCAAGCCTGATCATCATCAATTCTGGCGCTGGCCGGCAGTGCATCTTGAGTTTTCAGTTTTCACTCTCCACATGCATAAGATTCGTCCAGTATGAAAGAATTAAGCTGCTGAATTAAAAATCAACAACAGAATATGACTCAAGAACAATCAATATTCAAAATGTTTAAGAAACATGGATATTTTATTATGAGTTACATGTATCACAAGGATCTAAACAATATAGCTAAATACAAGTAATTAAAAGGAGAAAAAAGCTACAGAGGTTTTTGGTTGAGCTAAAACTCAGGATGCATACAAGTGATAACATCTGAATGTTTGCCTTGTTAACGAGGGTGAACAGTATACACATTATATTAAGAAAAATAATAAAAACTGCAGGTCATCTATAAAGAACATAGATCTAGTCACATACACCATCATCCAACTTGACATAGGGAATGGGAGCAATGATAGGCCAATAGTCTCCCTGTTCTTTCAAGAGCTGCTTTCTGATAGGAGGACATGATTCAATTACAAGGAATCCAAGTGTAGCAGGGAACCCCTCTGTTGGCAAGGACTGGAGTTTGGGACAGTTTAGTATCAACAAGTCTTGGAGACAGGTGAGCCTATAGAGACCCTTTGATATGGATTCCAGATTGTCGAGTCTAACGATGAAAAGAGAAGTCACAGATACTGGAAGCAATAAGCCGTCATCATCTAGAAAGGAGACAACATTCGCACTTGGACTTGTACCTTCAATTTCAAGCCGTTTAAGACAAGAAAGTCTGTGGAGTCCCCATTTTGACATTGGCTGTTCAAGACTTTTGCATTTCTTGACCTTAAATGTAGTTAGATTTGGAGGCAAACTGCATTCTGGAAATGACAACAGATGACTACAGCCATCTATCTCAAAGTTGAGAAGAGAAATGAGGCTCTGCATCTTACTGGGTAGATACCTCAGTTTATCACACCTTGAAATCGTCAAGGAGATAAGGGAGGAAATTTGAAAAACTGTTTCAGGTAATGACTCTAGCACAGAACAGTAAGATATTGATGGGGCACGATATTGGCAACATGTATACAAACGACGTGCCACAAATAGTTCTAATGCTCAAGCACTCGTTTGGAACATGTGGGAAGATGGGGAAGCTGAATGGGAAGTTTATTAAGTCAAGAACATGTGTTTGGAT
>CATIWO010279275.1:0-23712 GCA_949673435.1 Macaranga tanarius | reverse complement strand
GGTCTTTATTATTTAGTTCTCACTTTGCACATTAGCCATTTTTACAACATACATATCTCATACATACATTGCTAGCTAACATTCATCCATCCATATACATATCTCATACATATATAGTATGCATCAGCATATATATCTCATATATACATTGCACATGCATAATGGATGCACAAATAAGGAGTGATCATAGGCCTTTCCTAATTAAATTCTAACTCTTAGAACTATTACACATGGTCCTAGCCTATAAAATGCCTTCATGCCATGAGCCTCCTTTAACTCCATCTCCATGGGCTTTGTCTTTGGGCCTCCAAGGTAGAATGGGCCTTCTTGAACTCTTCATGGGCCTCCAATGAACTCTTCATATTTACATTCTATCCTTGGCATTCCAAGGCAAATTTATTTACATCTTAATCTATGTAACTAACACTTAATTATATAATTATAATAATATAGTTGCTTATTATTACAAATTCAATATGTATGCTAAGCCCATAATCAACCTTGCATGAATGACAAGCATATTTTCACCAAAAATACAACTATTGCATGTTATATGAATTAGCAAGTCATGTAATCATTCAATTAAATACAACATTTGCAAGTCATTAGAATGATTATTTCAAGCAAAACATGTTTAAAATATTATCTAAGAAGCATAGCATAGGTTTAGTGCACAAAAAGACACCTTTTAAGGCCTTTAGAACACTTCTACTGCTCTGTACATGGACTGGGACATGGCCATGTCAACATGGCCTGGGACATGGCCATGTCTGGTTTGCACTATATCACAAAAACACACCAAAACGCCATTTTTGAGCCGGTTTACATGCCTTAAGGACCACAACACTTATAACCATTTAAATGCTCAATTACAACACTTGTAATACATATTTTTTAATATGCAAATCAACTCAAAATAATCAAATGATCACAACATTTGCAATCACTCACATGCTACAAATTTACAACACTTGCAAATTTCAACACACATAATTATAACTCTTGCAATTATGAACCTTTTAGCATGTAAATCATGTGATTAGTGGCTCTGATACCACTTGAAGGGAATGGAAGTTCAAAGCAACCAAATGTGCAGAATTTAAAAATTTTTGGAAGCATGCAATACTTGCACCAAGTTTGAATCCATTCACTTCCCCAAGAACCAAATCTCATGCATTTACACAACTAAACATGCATCATGGATAATATTTTAATCAACAATCAAAGATGACATGCAATCATATTACAAGTCCTACATACTAAGAGTTAAGTAACACTTACAATACTCCTTAGTGAGTAGAACGCTCGATAAGATTTGATTGTTGAATCTACTAGCTCCGAGTTTCCCAAACGTGAAACCTCTAGCTCGAAACACACGGATTGCTCTAAGGATGATCTTCAAGATCAATCAAGCTCTCCATACAAGCCTCTCTTTGAATGACCCAAGAGCTTGTGAAAGCTTCTTCAATCTCAAAAATATGGAACTCTAAAGCTACCCTTCTAAGGATGATGGTTTTGGTCTTTGTACAACTCTTGTACAACTAAAGCTTTTTGGTAAGAGAGATCACAACTCTTGTGATATCTTTTTGGTTCTCTACAATATCAAAATGATAAGAAGAGGAGACACTCTCAAAATGCTTTAGCCAAAAAATTTCTCCAAGAAGTTGTCTCTACAACTTTTTTTGTCTTATTATATTAACCAAAGATAAAATATTCAATAACTTATGTCTTCCCACACAAGCTTGACACTATTGAAAGATTGGCCACCAAGTTTTGCTACTATAGCAAGATTGGCCACCAAGCTTCTATTGGCTTTATTTGGTTGCATGGATTTCCTTATCCCTATTTCATTAACTCTTAATGGGCTTGGGCCAAGGCATGGGATATGGGCTTCCCTACACTTAGATATGGCCTAATCCAATCCAAATAATTAATAGGCTAGATTAAACTCTTTAATCAATACCCAATCCATATAATTAACAAGTGGGCTACTTTAAACTCTTTAAACAAAGCCTAATACTTATGGTCCATCTCATGTGCCATATCCATCATCCATAATTTATTATTGTCCATCTCATGGCCCATGTCCATATATATATATATTTTGAAGGCTAATTATTAATTTAATCTTTAATTTAATATCTCATATTAAATTAAGCCTAAATTAATATTTGCTTAAAATACAATAAAGCTCGAATTTTTTGAATTTGGATTTTAGGATATGCTAGATCCCCGCACATGCACAAATCCAATTTAATTAATTTAATTAATTAATTAAACTCTTTAATTAATAATCAAATTAATGTTAATCATCACAAGTGCAACCCTTATGTGTGTGACTTACTAGGTTCTAGTCTAAATGGCAATGGGAAACGATATTAACACTTAATATCATGGAAACAGCTTTCCATACTGAATGTGAAAATCCCAATGTGATACATTCAGTTCCCATAAGTCGTGAGTGACCCCCAGCATAGATATCACGACTACCCAATCAGAGATGAATGCTATATGTAGATTCACAAGAACTAATGAATACAATTACCGTGCACTAAATGTCCCTTCATTATAAGATCTCGATATTAGCTAGAGTCAAGGTTTAGTCAAACTCTAATTGCCTCTATCATATGACCTCATCTTAAGTTGAATTCTTGATAAAACACGACTACTACTAGAAACTCTTTTCTAGCATCGAAACTCTTTTTGGGTAAGTCGAATTTGACCTGACCAGGTACTTATTCATCAAGAATAACTTAGATAGCATAGGATCTTATCCCGATTCACTCCAGGTATTGAATTCCATCTTGGCCGATCACTCATCCCTACATATAACCAACTAGAGCCACTACACGCCATATACCCATACATGACTAGCATAGGTATATAAGCGGTAACAAACTCTAACAAACCATATGTGGATGACCGTGTTGCCTCAGGTCAAAGGACCATATGCACAATTATGTCTAAGACTGTGATTGTTTACTAAAGTGAATTCCCAAGCAATCACAAATCTTGTGTCACTGTTCGATCCACTCATCACATGAGTATCCACATGTCTATTTTGATATCTCATATCAAGTAGCATGAGACTCACTACCTCCCATTATCAGTATCACATACCGATCAAGGAAAATAGATAGAGGTGATAGTCTAGGGATTAATACTACCTATATATTAATCTACCAACTATGAATATTTATAGTATATGTACCAAATGAGTTTGTCACTCATATTATCAACTCTTGATAATAAACTCATTTAACATAATACTAAAGGTAAATATTTAAATAAACAAACACTTTATCTAAAAGAATATTTTATTGCCAATGGATTAATATACAATGTTTACATACAAAATGGCCCTAGGGCACATCTATACTAACATCCACAAGTCCTATAAGTTTTTAAAATTTTCAATTAGGTTTTAAAATTTTTTTTTGATTGAGTCCTCTAAGTTTTTAAAGTGTTGCTCTCTAACGGAATAGGACTAACGAGCAACACTTTACAAACTTGGAGGACTCAATTTTAAAAATAAAATTTTAGGACTTAATTGTAAATTTTGAAAACTTATAGGATTTGTGGGATCATTATCCCATAAAAATATGTATATTAATTAAGTAAATGAATAGTATGATTAGGAGGAAAGAGAAATATGCTACATATGTTCCACTAAGCCTATGTGGCTTTATTTATTTCCATGCAGACCAACACATCAACGACATGTAAGTATTGCCGACTCGTAAATAGCTTTGGACACTGCTGTGTTATCAAAATTAAACATTGGATAGTTTTGCATTATAAGAAAAAGGTTAGATACTTTAATGGTATTCGATTAAAAAGTTGGGTACCGTGAGTGCAAATAACCCTAATTGCTATGAAAATTTATAATGAACCTGTGAAAAAAAGAGATAACAAAACACCAAGCTAAAAAAAATGGGCATCGCGATTAGCCAAGAAATCACAGAACCTCTAATTTTAATAAGTCCATTAGCTACAAATAGTGACTTTCTCATTCTAAACCCATTCAACAGCTACAAATTCTATTCACCAAAAAACTACAAAATGTGTTATTTGGAAAAAATTGCAAAATCATTTCAATGTCAAGAACGATCTTATTTCTTTTAAAATATCCATTTTATGTTTTTATTTAAATTAAAAAATTAAAATATATATCAAACTACAAGCTTTGCGAACAAAAAAAATTCAGCTAAAAGAATTCAATTTTTCAAGAAAACTCTATTGATCCTGAATTTGTCATTAAAAAAACAAAAGATAAAAATTTTCAATAAAAATTGGGTATTTGATTTCCTTCATGGTTATAGAACTAAGAAAAGAAACATCGCCACTAAGGAAGTTACAGAAATTGGAAGCTTTAGAGGAGAAATGAAAGGAGCAAGGATGACGATGATAGTCCTAGGAAAATAAGGCCTTTATTGGCCTAAGCCCAAGCCCAAGTAAAATCACATATCAGAAAAGGATATATATAATCAATATTTTATGTGGAGACAGAGACTCAATTGGTAAGGGAAAAGGACTCAAGATACTAATTTGAATTAGATTACGTATGTCTCTCATATGTCTATATATACACATGTTTTCTCTTAAATATTTCAACTTGAATAGATTTTCTCTGACTTAAGCATCAGAGAACCTGTAGATCAAGGATTCCAGGCTCATTCTAGTTTTCTCTTGTACTTGCAGGTCTAGAGGGGGTTGCATATTCATCAATTGGCGCCGTTTGTGGGGAAACCTTTCTTATTTTCTCAACTTTAATTCATTAATTTTTTATGGCAAGATCGAGATATGGCAAATACTTCGGAGTCTTTTCCATTGCAAAAAGTATCATCTGCCAACACAGTGACATTTACTTATGTCATTCCATCTATGGTTCAAGCGGAGAGCTCCACGTAGCCCTTTGGCTCTAAACCCTTCACGCCATTAAGTTTGCCACCACATAATTCATGGTTAGAGATGGCATCCGGAGCATCCCTATCATATTATACTCCTTTTCAACATACATCGAGATCCATTCCAACCGTTCTCTTTCCAAATCTTCCTGAATTCTCAACTCCACCTAATATGGCTGAAATAAGTCAATCATTTATTCCACCCAATCTACCACCATTATACAAAGAAGTATTAATTAATAATCTCAAATCTTAGCTCCACCATGTGCAACAACAGCTATCATACCTAACTGGAGAAATGGGAGCTGGCATCCCAATTGGTGGAATTTTTGGTCCTATGTCTATAGTACCAACAGATGCCATAATCAATGTTCCACAAGGGGAACGGACAATACTCCGTAATGAACATGGAAAATCGTGCGAAACATGAGTCAACCACTCAGAGGACGTGAATCTAATTTGGAACAAGAAGCGAAATTTGATGCTCCCAAGAGAGAGAGGACTGAGTTTAATCATCAATTATGTGAAGCAATGCATAAGGTTCAAACAGGACCAAATGAAATTGAGGAATGTATATTGGATGGAAGCACTCCATTCATCAAAAGAATAATGGCAACTCAGATACCTTCAAAGTTTAAGGTACCATTTTTAGATCAATATGATGGAACCAGCAACCCAATAGCTCATGTCTCAATGTTTCGAATAAATATGATGTTGCAGAACGTCAATGATGTTATTATATGCCGAGTATTCCCTACTATGCTAACGAATACGACTCAGAGATGGTTTTATAAACTTCTAAAGAACTCCATAGCTACCTTTGAGGAGTTAATAGAATAATTCAGGACTCAGTTCATCACGAACATCCCGCCTAAGAAAAGTATAAATGATATGTGACTCTATAAATAAGGTGATAATGAGACACTCAGAAATTATCTTGATAGGTTCAATAAGATCGCCATGAAAATTGAGCACCTAAGTAACGAAGCAGCAATAGACGCATTGAAGTATAGTACCAAGATGGGAAAACTTAGAGACAAAATAATGACTAAAAAGCCACAAAATTTCCCTGAGGCAATGGCTATTGCTACGAGGCTAATTGACCTTGATGAAGATAGAAGAGAAATGCGAAAAAAGAAAAGTGAAGATAAAGCTATAAAGAAAAGAGATGACAAGAAAGATATCTGAAAAGAATATAGTTTAAGCTTCAGATCAAGGAATGATTATAAGAGGTATGCTCCTCTAAATGCAACAAGGTCAGAGGTCTTAATATGGATCAAACAAAATAAAATTGACATATCAATACTTCAGAAGCTTAATATGCTTTCAATCAGAACAAGAGATAAGAATCAGTATTGTAGATATCATCGAGACTATGGCCATAACACGGATGAATGCCTAGATCTTAAGATTGAGATAGATCGGCTAGTAAGAGCAGGATCATTAAGAAAATTTACTAACGATCATCCGAGAAGATCGAGAAGCTCTAAAACTCGGAGTGAAAAATAAGAGGATACAAAGAGAACTCGTAGGGATGTATCTGGAGTCATTAATATGATAATTAGTAGAGAATCAACATCAGGAGGAAGAAAGAAAAGACTAAGGAAAGAAGTTCGTATAGTGGGAAATAATTCCTCCATCCTAGCTATCACAATCAGTCATAAGGATGGGCTCCTTGTCAAACAACCTCATAATGACGCATTGGTGATCAGGGCATACATAAAAAAATTATTTGGTCAAAAGGATAATCGTAGATGATGGAAGTGCGGTCAATGTGTTAACATGGGAAGCCTTTCGATCAATAGGAGGCTCGTTAGTAGATTTAAAGCCGATCTTGAATCCGATCACAAGCTTTTATAGAGGAACAGTTCAACCAATGGGTAGTGTTGAGTTGGACATATAATTTGGAAATCAAGACTCATAAGAGTATATTTCGTTAAAATCTTTGTTCAATATAGTAGACACTCGATTAGCTTATAATAGAGTTATTGAAAGACCGATTCTATGGGAGACAAGTACAGTAACAAGTATCAAATACTTGACAATGATAATTCCTATTCCAGGATGAGTCATTTCGATCAAAGGAGATTAGGAAGCCACAAATAAATGTTATCAACTCACTACTAAAGACGAACTAGAAGCGTTCCTGATTAAAACCTTTATTGATTTTAAGAAACAAGGGATAAGGCATGAACCAGTCGATGAATTAAAAGAGTTGAAACTCGTTAATGGCAAGCTGATAAAAATTAGTGGAGAAATGCCCGACCAAGTAAAAAAAGAGATTAAACAAGTACTTCACAATCACGCATACACTTTCGCTACTCAGGCAACAGAGATAGTGGGAATTGATCCAAATATGGTTGCTCATAGCCTGAATATTGATCCCTCTATCAAATCAGTGGTACAAAAGAGGTGAAACTTAGAAAGATAAAAGATCATAGCGGTAGAGACTACCAAGTTATTAGATGCAAGATTTATCAGAGAGGTCTCACATCCTGAGTGGCTAGCCAATGTAGTACTTGTCCATAAGCCATATGAAAAGTTTCGGATGTGCATGGATTATACGAACTTGAATAAAATATATCCCAAAGATAGTTATCCTCTTATTACCATAGATCAGTTGGTGGATTCAACCGCCTATCATGGAATGTATAGCTTTGTAGATACAGCTCAGGGATATCACCAGATTCCCATGAAGAAGGAAGATCAAGAAAAAACATATTTCATAACTCACCAAGGGTTATATTGTTACAATGTAATGCCCTTTGGCCTAAAAAATGTGGAGCTATATACTAGAGATTCATGAACTCCATCTTCAAAGAGAACATAGGCAAAACTATGGAGGCCTATATGGATAACTTAATCATAAAAAGCAGAAAGTCAAAAGATCATCCTAAAGAATTGGAACGAGTCTTTAATACGTTCAACCAATATAAAGTGAAGCTTAACCCTGATAAGTGTATTTTTGGGGTTAAGATAGGAAAATTTTTGGGATTCATGATCTCATAAAGGGGAATTGAAGCAAACCTATAAAAAATGGAGGCTATTATTTACATAAAAGTTCCTACAACACTAAATGAGCTATAAAAATTGAATGGATGAATTACAGCCTTGGGAAGGTTCATGTCATATTCAGCAAGGAAATATCTTCCCTTCTTCCAAGCACTAAAGAACATAAAGAAATTTAAATGGAATACTGATTGTCAATTAGCATTCAAAGACATTAAAAAGTTTCTAACTCCCCACCCTTGTTGAGAAGACCAACCCCATGAGAAACATTGTACCTTTACTTGTCAATGGGTAATAAATCCTTAGCATTGGTACTAGTACGAGAATATCGAGGAGAGTAAAATCTTATTTATTATGTGAGTAAGGTCCTTAGAGGATTAAAGATCCGCTATCCAAAGATGGAAAAGTTGGCGTTGGCTCTAGTACATACAGTAAGGAAACTCCGCCATTATTTTCAAGCTCATAAAATAGTGGTAAGAACAAACCAACCTCTCAAAAAGATTCTACAAAAGCCAAAGACATTCAAACGACTCGTCCAATGGTCAGTTGAATTGGGAAAACATGATATATCCTACGAACCACGAACTGCATTAAAAGCCTAAGTGTTATCTGCTTCATACAAGAAATGACCGAAGACAAGGGATTCAGTAATGAAAAATCTAAATGATAAATATATATAGATGGTGCATCAGGAAAGCATGGATCGGGTGCAGGTATCATCCTAATAGGACCTGAAAGGATAAAGATTGAGTATGCTATCAGGATAGTTTATGACGCTACGAATAATGTAGCAGAGTATGAAGCCTTGATCATCGGATTAAGGCTGACAAATAAAGAGCATAAAATCTCAAAGTACTTTATGATTCTCAGCTCGTGGTTAATCAGCTGAAAGGAACCTTTAAAACAAAAGATCCTAATATGATTAAGTATTCAGATATAGCTCATACACTTCTAAAAAAGTTAGAAGAAAATGGTGGGCAGTGGATTTTAGTCCAAATCCTAAGAAGTGAGAATGAAGCTAACATACTAGCAAAATCCGTAGCAGAAAATGGGACCATGTTCTAAAAATTAAAGCTTAAAGAAGAACTTATTAGCCCATCTACAGAAGAAAACGAGGTGCTCAATACCTTTGAGATAGCAGAATGGATAAAACCTATAGTCGAATATCTAGATTCAGGAAAATTACCTGAGGATAAAGATTAGGCTAGAAAAATTTGAATAAAAGTAGCCTAGTACTCATTGTAAAATGAAATCATGTATAGGAGGTTAATCAGTCATCCATTGAGTAAATGCATATCTTTTGAAGAAGGAAATTATGTTTTAAGTGAAATACATGAGGGGATATGCAGAGCTCACGAAGCTCAAGCAACCTTGGTGAAAAAAGTTCTTTTGCAAGGCTATTACTGGCCTACAATGTCTCAGGATGCATAAAATCTTATACGAAGCTATGATAAATGCCAGATATACTCATAGCTAATCCATTCACAGCCTCTATCTAGAGTCCCATAGGCAGTCTGTGGCCATTCGCACTATGGGGAATGGATATACTCGGACCTTTCCCTTTAGCATTAGGGCAAAGGAAGTTTATCATTGTGGTTATAGACCATTTCACCAAGTGGATTGAGGTTGAAGCATTTCCTATAATAACTGAAGCTAGGATTCGTAGCTTCTTTTGGAAGGAAATAATATACAGATTTGGAATCCCCATACACTCATTATATATAATGGGAAATAATTCGACAATAAAAAGTTTAAACAATTCTGTTTCGATCTCAACATAAAGTTATGATTCACCTCAGTAGCTCATCTATAGACAAATGGACAGACCAAGGTAACCAATCAAATTATTTTATAAGGCATTAAGAAGTGTCTTGATAATAAAAAGGGAGATTGGGCAGATGAGCTATACAATGTCATTTGGGCATAACACACTACTCCAAGGAGTGCAACTGGTGAATCACCTTTTCACCTAGCATATGGAATGAATGTTATGATACCAGTCGAGATAAGATCTCCTTCATTAAGAGTCTCCGTATAATTGGACGAATCAGAGAATGAAGACAATTGCAGGATCTCGTTAGACATGCTAGAGGAAAGAAGGGAGCAAACTGTAGCTATAGCCGAAGCCAAACGATAATAGATTGCTCATTATTATAATAAATGAGTTCTTCCAAGAATCTTTAATGTTGGAGATTTAGTCTTGAGAGAGGCTGAAATAGGTAAAGGAAACTCAGGCACTGGAAAGCTTGGATAAAATTGGGAAGGCCCATACCGAGTCATTGAAGCAACCATTAAAGGACCTTATAGACTTAGCGACATGAAGAATAATACCATTCCTAGATATTGGAATATAGATAATTTAAGGAAATATTACTAGTAGATGTTTGGAATAATCGAGTTAGTAAACCCAATCGAGTTGTAAATTGCAAGTCATAAATAAAATAATTTCCTTTAACTCGTAGTGATGAACAAATAATTCTCCTACTAGGATAGGACAATCACACTTATGATTGTGTTAACTTATACATAACACGTACGAATTCATGACATTCGTATTAACATAAAAACTTGTACGAGTCTCGGATACTCGTAATAATATACTTATAGCAATATGAGTCCAATACTCGTATCAACATACGAGTTTTAAATATTCATAACAATATACGAGTCCAACTCGTATCAACGTATGAGTCTCAGATACTCGTAAAAATATACTTGTATGAACATACAAGTCCATAATACTCATAACCAACTTAGTACTCGTATGGACCCCTACCACGTGCACCTACGAGTCCTTATCACTCGTACAAATAACATACGAGTCTACTAAATATAAGCAATAAGTTCGTAATGGCACGACACTCGAAATACTTTTCTTATCACTCAATATGAGTCTAAAATAACTTATAAATTTATTCAAAGACGAACAAGCAAGAATAATAAAACATCATACAAATGCTTATCAACAAAGGTTCGTATAAATAGATACTCTGATATGTAAATAAACTCCATTGAAAGAAGAAATTTTCATTAAATAAATTCATTTGTTACATCCAAGTATAAGGTTTACATGCTTCTGAGCATCAAAATTTAAGTTTTATGCCTAATGAGTATCTTCTTGAGCTGGAATGACTGGGGCATCACTAGCCTCAATAGGAGGATCTACTTCACGAGTAGCCACAGGTTCAGAAAAGGCAAGAGGAAGAGTCTCGATAGCTAACGTCACTGCATCGGTGTTAATAGAGGATTAGCTCTCCTTGCTGGAAGCCATCACTGATCTTTCCTTTCTGACTACTTCAACTAAATCTCGGATGGACATTCTATTGATGGGAGTAAAGTCAAGATCAGGATGCTACAAGACAAGTAGCCGTTGGCACTCAGACTTCAAAGTTTGAACAAAGCTAAAAGTCAGGCCCTGGAACACCTTCTTCTCACTAAGATGAGCTTCCTTTAGCTGGAAAATTTCTTTATCTTGAGCAGTAATTACTTTTTCTTGATCAACAACTGTTTTACTTAGTCAAAATATAGAGCTCTAAAGCTCTTCATTCTCATTTTTCTCTTATTTCAAGCTCATTATGGCACTATCTCTCTCTGCACGAGCTGTATCAACAATCTCCTTCGCTTTTTTGAGCTCGCTTTCTTGCTCAATCTTTATTTCGTTAACCTTCTGTGCTTTTAAATTAC
Source organism: Macaranga tanarius (assembly GCA_949673435.1). Taxonomy (NCBI): domain Eukaryota; kingdom Viridiplantae; phylum Streptophyta; class Magnoliopsida; order Malpighiales; family Euphorbiaceae; genus Macaranga; species Macaranga tanarius. The sequence goes on along the minus strand of CATIWO010279275.1, from coordinate 12,112 downwards.
ACTCATACCTATGAGTGTAACGACTTGAGCAGCCTATAAGAAATACTTCAGTTAGTCTATAAACTAAAGGAAGAACTCGTGAAAATAATAAAACGAGTCATTCACCTCAAGTAGACTTAAAAATATTTGGCTCTTAAGATCATTCTCGTCTGTGCCTAACCATTTGGTCATATTCTTTAGCAGCCTCAAGCATTCAGACAGATGATCTCTAACAATAGGGTTGATGATACTCGGCTCCTCAACCTTTTTCTCAATCCATGGCACGAGATTCGGACATCCCTCTACCCTTAGTCTCTTAATAAGAATTTCACCCCCACTAGTTAGATCCTCGAAATCATCTTCTGAACCCCTTGGTCGTTTACCCTTCTGCTTCTCAGTAGGTTCGATGTTGGCTATGGGCAATAGCTGAATGTCGTAATCTTTGACATTTAGAGGACGAGTATCAAGAACTTCATATGCGAGCGTCTTATCTACAAGATCATCAAAGCCTTCCATGAAATCATCAATAATATCAGCCATCTATAAAAATAAAAATGAAAAAGAGGTTAGAAAATACCTTCGAAATCTAGACTACCTATGATATTATAAATTCCAGCATCCGCTAGATGATTATGTCTCAAGATAAAACGTTGAGAATAATAATCAGCTGAAGGTTGGAATATCAAACACTAAGAATAGAGTTTGCCTAAAAAAGGAAGCTCATCCTCTATAAGCTCGAATGATCGTTTCATAACATGAGCTTCATTTGCCTATATGAGAGGTACGTCAAGAAAGTCTGACTCGTGCTCAATAATAAAAAAATTGATTCCTCCAAGATCAGTTGATGTCTACTGACTTCTTAAATAAGCTAAAATTAGCTACGGCATACATAGAGAAGGTCAGATATCCTTTCTTCTTCATCAAACTGAAGGATCTAAAAGAAGTTTAGGAGCCATAATTGAAGAATAATATAAATAAACTAAAGAACGAAATGACAAGGCAGAGTAAAAGGAATGACCTTAGAAGGAGAATGCACAAGCTCTTTATCAGCAGAAAACCTTAGAGAGAGAGAGAGAGAGAGAGAGAGGAAATTTCGAAGTGAAGTGAAAATGAAAGGAGGCGATTTTATTGGGGAAAGAAATCTTCATATCCTTTAAATGCCCCTAGTAGTTAATAAATACCATTTCATAAAGTGAATGATACATTAAGAATTGAGAAGAAATTGAAACGGTTCGCAGGAAGATGAAAAGTTTCATCAGTTAAAGAGATTTCAAAAGATACGTCAATCAACGAGTCACCAATTTTCATAGATTACGAAGTGTTGCCTAAATAAAACAAATAATATGAACTTATTGATATTCATATGTGTTCGAATAACACGGATTCCAAATATAAGATAACGAGCTCACATGATGCTTAGATGAACCTACTTCGTCGATATGAATCTTTCAATAATCATAGCCTCAAGAATATCAAAAGCAAACGAATGTTTAACAAAATAATAATAATAATAATAATAATAATAATTTTTGTTAAATGACTGCTTAAATAGTTAGTTTTTAAAAAAATTTGTGTTTTTTTTTCTCTAAAAAAAAGATAGCTTATTAGCTCCTCACTACAAATATTAGGAGTAAAAATGCACCTTTACCCACTTATTTATCTTATATTGTATACTTTTCAATTATTTATTGGCACGTGAAAGTTTATTGCTATTACTATTCTTTAAACTTTCTAATTCATATTCGTTTTATTTCGTAATTCAACTTATTTTTTTATATTCTCTTTATCCTTTATTTTTTTTTATTTTTAATTAGATTGATAATATATTATAAAATCTTAATAGATTTTTTTAACTTATTAATTAAAAAATTATTGTTATTTATTGCATTTCTTGCTAATGTTAATGTAAAATTTGACTATTATTTTACATATTAAGGTGGAGAATTTAGTAATAGAGATAAAAAAAAAATGCTAAACTTACCAGACTGAATTGATCCAAAACATTCCAAATCAAAATATTGTGGTTTAAAATGTTTAATGATGGTTACATTTTTTTTTTGCTTTGATTTATGAAAAAAAAATTAATAAAACTGAATTCATAAGAATGCTAAATTTATATGATTGAACCATTCAGATTCAATGCTAATCTAATACGAGAAAAGCTATTTTGAATAAATTAACACTTTGTAAATATTATAATTGAGTAATTAGTAAATTGTGCTTTAAATATTTAGAAAGCATTGTACTGAATTTTCATTTTTTAAAAAATATTTGTGTTGTTATTTTAATCTTTAGGACTTCTTAAAAATCAATCATCATTATATTTTTATTATTATTATGGTACAAAATTACAAATACAACACAAATTTTGTACTATTTTTAGTACTATCTATAAGATATATGTTTTTATTCTTTTTGAAATTTAATTTATTTGTTTTTTTTATCAATCCAATCACAATGATTATTCTAATCGAAATCAAATATATTTTATTTAAATATTTTTTAATGTTATTTGTTCTGGTTAAGAGTTTAATTATTTAAAAATAAACTTTATTGGTTTAATTAAGAATATTAATTTAAAATCAATAAAACTAAATCATGAACACTCCTACTTAGTAGTTTGATAGGTGGTATGAATATATCATTTTTGAACTTGAATATATTTACAAATTCTATTAAATGCAGAAGAAATTATATTTTGCCTAAACGTTTGTGCTTCTGCTAGAATTATCTACCAACTTTAAATTATGGTTCCTTTGCAAGTTGGAGCAAATATTGGCTAAATACGATCAAATTTAAAAAATGACAATAATTAGTGAATAGACATGATGCTAGGAAGTTTGTTATGAGGGCAACATTAGAGAAGTACTTCATTCCCATGTGAAATGTATATGTACAAAAGAAATTTCTGAAAAGTCAAGCCACACTAATGGAGCAAGTGATGATACTTAATGGTATAAATCATTGTGATATAGTAACAATATAATATAATTATATTTTAAATGTATTTTTTAATCCTGTTACATATAATACTTTTGTTAGAGCTAGTAATTAAGTTTTTATTGAATCAAATTGTGCAGAAAAGTTGGTATTATGCAATTTTGTTAACAAAAATGAAAAATAAAAACAACTAAATTATTTAAATTTTTAACTATTTTCAACTAATTCCAATTTAAATCTCCTTGAGTTCTCAATAGACTACTCCTCCATCTTAAAAATTCATATTGATAAAAAAGATCAGCCATTATTATTTCCTAACATAGGTAGTCAGATTATTCAAAATTACTTCCATATATCTTATCAGAATCATTAGAGCCAACAGTAAGATCAATATCTCCACTACTCACATGAATTTGTAGATAACTATTCGCGCTATTAGTTCCAATGACATAAGTTTAATCATTATATTCTCATTTGCTCAATTGAAGTCATCATTTATATTTATAACATTAATATTTCCTAAAATATTATCTCATCCAAAATTCATTTATATAAAAAAAATTAACCACATGCATTGAATACAATATATTTGCATAACTATTTAAAAAAATGTATTTTTATGTAACAAAAAAATTAATTAATTATATAAATTGCTATTTTTTTAACTAAAATTTATATTATATAATAATTTTGTTTATATAATATATTGATTTGTGGTCTATCTCAATTAACCTCATAAAATATAAAAAACATTTAACTTGATATATTAAGACATAATACATCCGCAGCCACCTGTACTGGCACAATTGGTCAATATGACACCTCAACTTACAATTTTCTCATTTTAACACTTGAACTTACCAATTCTTGCCTAAAATACACTAATCTAACGACATAATACATCTATCACCCCCTATATTTGCCATTTTTTTTTGTCATTTTAACACCTTTACTTGCAGATTTTGGTCAGTCAAACCCTTAAAAATGTGGCACATGTTGATTCGCTACTTCATGCCACATGTGATGATAGGGGTTTAAAAATTACATTTTAGGTAAATTTAAGTGTTGAAATAGTAAAACTATAAGTAGAGATGTCAAACTGACAAAAAATAGCAAGTATAAGAGGCTACGGATGTATTATGACATATATTGAGCATGCAATATGTGGCAGACCATAAAATAATATATGGTGGACCATAAATATTTATTTGAGAGTTTAAGATAAAACTATTTTTTTTAACCTATAACTGGTTAATCTAAGATAATAGGTAACTCCCTTTTTAAATTCAATTTTTTTCAAGATAGGAATACCTTTGCAGGAATTGTAGAAAAAATCAAACTATTAGGACTGAAAATATTATTACCTCTTTTGATAATGAGTTACTTTTGATGGATGAAGTTCCTCACTCTTTCGTTTCAAGAGTGGCTCTTGTCAAGCTTATTTCGTAAACTCGCGCGTTGCACGGATATTTATAGAATAATATATTTAGATATTAAATGAATAAATAATTGTACCAGATAAATAATCATAAATTGCTTTTTGAATCATTAACCAAAGTTAGCAGAAGAAAAGAAAAGATGATGAAGAACAGGAAAAAAAGTTGTAGGAATGAATGGATTTGAATTTGAAGGACGATGGGAGTGCCTAATATTAGTAGTTTTATAATGTTGTACTAAATAGAGTCTTAGGTTAAAAAAAGTTTAATTTGAATAAGTAATTAACTAAATATGAGTTTATTTTAAATAAGTAATTAACTAAATAATTTTAATATATTTTTTAAGAAAATATTGTGAATTTTTAGAATTCAACACATAAACTTTTAGAGCTGAATACTGAATAAAGAAGAGGACATGTGGCAAGATTTGGGCTAAATAATTTTAAGGCTTAGAATTTAATATATATATATATATATATAAGATAAATCTATTTAATTTAATTAGGTTAATGCGACGGAAAAAGATAATTTTAATTTAATATATATTTGACTCATGGTCCAGAAATATTATATAGGGTAAATTACTAAAACCCAGGTTTACTCAAATAAATTAGTTGATCTCTCCCATTTAGAAAATATATAATAATATCTTTGAGTTTTATTTTTGTTATACTAATTTATCCTTTCATCAATTTTACTGTTGATTTCTGAACTAAAGTGTAATTTTTTAACATAAAATATTTTCTTGTGATTCTTGAAGTTTTATGTTTTTGACTCATACAACTTTTTTTTTTTACTTTTTTAGCACCTATATTACATTTGAATTTTTTATTTGAATTTTATATTTTAAATTTAAAATATAAATATAAAATTCCTATATAAAATAATACTTTTCACATTTTAAATTAAAAATGAATGTGTATGTGTGTGTAGTCTTTAAAATAATTTCAAATTATAAAAATAAATAAATAAAAAAGGTCAAGTTATAAATAAAATTATAATAATAGTACTTGTTTTCACAATAGGCTAGTCTATTGGGGTATATAATCGCTGCTCACCTCAATAGGATAGTCTTTTGGAGAGAGGGTAATGGAAACGTGACATTACAAGTCGGCTGGTAATTTTAATATATTAATAATTTAATTTTAAATATATAATATATAAATTTTTATTCATTTAAATATTTAAAAAATATATTATTACAAAAAATTATAATTTTATAGTAATTTATTTAGTAAATAATTTATTTTAAATTTTTTAATGAATAATTTTAATTTATACTTCATATTTTTAATTTTTTTTTTTAATTTGTTTAAACTCGTTTAAGCTTGTAAACATCTCGAAAACACTAAAAGCAACATAGTAAGCTCGGTTCATTTGTAAATGAACTAAGCCCGAGCTAACCAAAACTTGGCTAGACTCATTTACACCTCTAAACATACTCCAAAATAACAGAGAGGACTCTCTCTCTCTCTCTCTCTCTCTAAAAAAGAAAACAACGGAGAGGACCATGCAAAAGCACTGTTAACCGTCCTTCAACTTCAACCTTGCTGTTCATTAGTTATACAATATAATTCACATCCTCATTTGATATGGCATGGACAGCAAATATAAGAATTCATATGTATTTCTGTGTACCTTAGGCAAAGCGACGCAGTGTACATATAGTCTCAATAGGGAGCGTTGTGAACTTGTCAACTTGACAAGTCTCGGAGATTGCTCAAGCAAATCTCATACACATAAGCCTTACTTGGTTGGTGGTAATGGAATAAAATGTAATGAGTAAAGTAATAGAATTAATAATGCAATGGAATGTATTTATCATTCCATTACCATGTTTGGTTATATGAGCTTTAAAACAAATGTAATGTAATGAATATTACATTCTTAAATTTGGTTATACTATTTTCATGTAATGTAATGTAATGAATTTTTAAAAAAAAATTTATCAATGATAATCTTAAAAAAAAAATGTTTACATTACAATAGTCACATGAAAAAGAGAAAATAAAATAAAAAAAAAAAGAGAGATGGGAAAAAATAAAAAAATAAAAAAGAAAAAATAGAGATGAACAAATAAAGAAAAAATAAAATTAAAAAATAGAAAACGAAAAAAAGAGTATAAAAAATAAGAGAAAATAAAAATTAAAAGAAGTGAACTGTAAAAAATAAATTAAAATAAAAAATGTATTGTAATGAGGAATACACAGATTTTTTATAGAATGTCAAATACAACTTTAAAAGTAATGGGGTTTCCCTCTGTAATGTCCATTACGCTCGAAAAAAAAAATTTTCTTTAACCAAATATGGTAATGAATTATGGAATGTAATGAGCATTCCATTACAAAGCTCATTACCTCCAACCAAGCAGGGCCATATTGTATTTCAAGGTTGGACTATAACACTGTGACAACACATTTTTTGCAGCCCAATAACTCCATGTACAGATCAGATAATGAAAAATATAGGTATTGGATGGACCTGCAGTTCCACAATGAATTGAATAGATTAATGCAGGCCAGATAATTCCAAGGATAATAACTGGGGAGGCTGTGAGGTTAAGGCTGGGGCTTGGAAATCTAATTCCATATCAACATGCATATTAATAAATATGATGGCTCTTTTACCAGAAGAGCCTGAGTGATACGTCTTTGTAATTAAAATAGTGTAAAAATAAGGTGGTTAACTTGTAGCACTATAGCATGCATCTATTTGTAATACATTAGAAATTAACCAGCCATAACTCCTTTCCACAGGCTAGAAGAACCAGTGCATTAAAGACACCACACCAATTTCATCAACCGAAGCTTAAAAGTTCTCACCTAAACCAAAAGTGGATGCCACACCAATTTCATCCACCGAAGCTTGTTTACTATGCTTATTCACAGCAAGATTTCGATTGGCCCTTGTCAATATACATATATAAAACAAGAAATGTGAACTTATATGATCCAATGGAGTGTATGCTAAATGCATTAATACTGCCAACAAAAAATAAAGCATCTAGAGCATGTCTGATGCAGGAAAATGCACGTTGTACAACCAGAAATATCTAGATTACTATCAATTTGTCTAATATTGGATAGGACAAGGATCCATCATATTATATCAAAAATCAAAACAACTTATTTGAGTTTACAAGAAGTTAAATAACAGAGGGACTGAACCAAACAACAACGCAGTAGAACATGAATTCTTCTTACAATTTGTTCTTTATCAAACAGAGTGTTTTCTTCTCTTGTGAATGAAATCTAATTTCAGCTGATACCACAATCTATTCACAGTATAAGCCAACAAAATATATGTATGCTGACTGCTACAAATTCAAATACAGATACAATTTATATAAATAGTCCAACCTACAACATGCTACTATACCTTCATAGCGAAAATCTCCATAAGAGCATACCAAGTTCCTGAAACAGCAAGAACAATGCCTACAGTAATAATCGCCACATCAGTAAACCACCCTCTCCAATCCATCTCTTCTTTAAAGACAAGTAAGTGAAACAGAGCTGGCAAGACAAATCCCAGTCCACAGCATATACTACTCCCAACTAAGGACATAAAATCAGCAAAATTTGGCACCAATAGAGCCACCAAACTCACAGCCAAAACCAAGACCCATCTAAGCCATAAACAATACCTCCCATCCCAAAACCTTCTCTCCACCACCTCATAAACTGGGTTCATCATCAAAGGAAATGTAAAGAAAAGATTAATACAGAGACCCAATTGAACCAAACTGCTAATAATCCCTGCATCTAAGTTGGCAGTGATAATGTCTTTAGTTTCACTACCAAAAGCAAAATACCCCAACACACCAAATGCCCCATAAAGCAATGAAATAAATGCCATACCCAATGCCAAGATCTTACCAAATTTATCCTTATTTTTCATCTCTGATTCCAGAGGCAAAACCATACCAATCCCTTCAAAAGCATAAACAGCCACACCCATGCCATAAAAAAACATAGACAAACCTCCAAAAGCTCTCACTTCTGGCCTGCTTTTAATCATAATAAAAACATCCTCTACTATAACTACACCCATAGCACCAAGATCAACAATATCAGCAAAAATACTCAAAGGTGCCAGATGGGTTAAAGTAGCAATGGAATTTAACCCCAACTGGAAAGGAAAGCAAGCCCATATGAAAAGACTCTTGGCAGACAAACCCATAATTTGAGAACTTAAACTGGTGGGAGACGAGGAGGGATTAAACAAATTAGCCAAAGTATTAGAGATAAATATTAAATAGCCAACACAAAAACCAGCCTGAGACAAAACAATCATGATATCAACAACAATCCTACCAAAAGAACCACAAACAGCAAAACCCAGATCGCCAAAAGAGTTGACTTTAGAGAAATCACCAGAGAAAGAATGAAGTTTACGACGAGTGTGGACTAAAAGCATCATGCAGTAATAAGTTAAAGCAGCGACAGAGAAGAGCATGAGAAGGCTCATGATCCATCCGGTGCGTTTAAAGGCGTAAGGGAGACCAAGAACGCCAGAGCCTACTATGGCTATGAAAACATTGGCAAAGGTTTTGGATAGGGAGGAAAGAGAATGATTATTATTATTATTATTATCGCTGAGTTTGGAGGATAAGAGAGGTGTGTTTTCTCTTGGTGGTGGTGGTGGTTTCACGGTGGTTTTGGATCCTGATGGTTCTTTGTTTCCAAATCCCATGATTTTTTTTATTGATAATTTGTGCTCTGTTATATCTGAGAGATGATTGGTTGGTTAGATGTGTTGGGGGAGAAGAAGAAGAGCAGAAAGCAGAGAAACAATGAAAAGAATAAGGAAGTGATTGGTTGTTGATGATACGGTCATGTTGGATTTGAGGTTTTTCCTTCTTTTTTTTTTTTTTTTTTTTCCTTCACTGTATTCACAGAAAAATTATGGAAACCAGGGGAAGGAGAAACTGTTTTTGGCTGATCATTCTTGACAATGCCTATACGATAATACGACGACGTCCAAAAGTTTTCTTTTTTTCTTTCCTTTTTAAAAAAAAACTCTTGTTGTACAGTTAAAAAAAAATTCCTGTTGTCCGTTGACACCGCAGTCCGCACGTGATAATTGGGCAACAACGTTAAGTTTTTTATGGTTATATACATTACGCAAAAGGTGAAAAAAAAAAAAAAAACTTCAACTTTCATTTAAAAAAAAAAACACTTACCGTCTTAAATTTTTTTTTAAAAATACATTAAAGCTCATAAATATTTAAAAATAGTTTAAATATATTTTTTTCCTAATATTTACTCAACAAATGATAAATTTTAACTTTTGAGATTATAAGATATATAAAAAAAAATTCTTAATCTTTAATTTTGGTACAATTAAATAATAAATATTTTAAAATTTGAAATATTTATTTATTTTTATTTATTAATATTTCATTTTAAAAAATTATTTTAGAGTGTAAAATTATTTTTAAAAATTAATTATTTTTTAAAAAATTAATTAATTCTTAAAAATTAATTATTTTTTAAAAAATTAATTAATTCTTAAAAATTATTTATTTTAAAGCATATATCATCATTAAAAAAATATTCAATCTAAATTATTCTAAAATATTTTTTTATTTTTTTAAAAAATAATTTTGGAGTGTACAAATTTTGATTCTGTTTCCACCATACTTCAATTTTCTTGAAGTTTAATATTTATAGATGATCCCTGCCCTGATTAATTAATTAGTTAGTTATTTTCAGTTGAGATGGCAGAAGGTAGTGATCTAGTATAAAAGATTTTTATGGTGAATATCATAATAGAAGGAGTTAAGTAATGGGAACGTGATTTAGTGGAGCTATTTAATGTAGAGACGTGACATGAAAGAACTACTTATTAGTGGAGATATGGCATAATGGAGCTATCTAATGGGGGAGCTACTACTAAATGGAGCATTTAAGTGGAGGAACTAAAAGAGAAACATGAACAGTTAATGGAATAGCGATGAGTTACTGCATGGTGGAGAAATAGATATATGTGAAGAGTGGAGAAGCAGAGCTGTCTAATGGGGGAGTCTCTGCTTAGTATGAACGTATATAGTGGGGAGCTAATTAAGGAGTAGTTATCAACATGGAGATTCTTAAGTGGAAGTTCTTCCTGCAACAGAGAACACAATCAATCATCCAAACAATAACCAATTTCACAAACAAACAATCTTCAACAAAAATAATCAAATTTTAACTTTTATTTCCTTTTTAATTTATTGTATATATCTTTGTTCATTCAAACTTTAATTATAGACTAGTTCTCTAGTTTTTCTTTAATGAATTTATAGAGTTCCTTCTCAATTCTCCAGTTTTTAATTTCATTTAATTTTTTTATGCAATTGATCCTGTTCTTTTACTATTAATATCAAAGGCATTTTCAGTATTAAATTTAGCTCTTTCATCTTCAGCTAATTTAAGAACTTTATAGAATTAGGTCCCTTATTCTACCAGCAATCATTTGTAGAAGTCAAATCCTTAAGGTTGGTGAACCTCAAATCACCTGGCACACTCATTAATTCACTGTTTCAAGGGCCAGAGACCAACATATTTTTGGCATATCTGGTAGGACACTGTTGAAATGCATAGAACCATAAGTTTTATAGAAAAGGACAATGTCAAATCCAAGTACCAAGAGGAGGCACCTATAACAGTAGGGCCAGAAGGTTTCGTTCCTCACATAGTGGAGAATTTTGAAAAAGCTATTCAAGACCAAAAGAGTACTCAAGTTCCAACAGGTCCTGTTATTAGGACGACAATTGAAATAGATGGCACAAATGCTTTTAGAAAATTTTTTGAGAGTTTCCTCTAAGAGTAGAAGGACATAATTCAAATTCATAGAGATGCAGTCCAAATTCTTAGAGTCCCAAAAGGAGAGACAATATAAGATCATAGAATCTTTGATAAAAACTCTAAAGGGAAGTTGATGTGTACTAATCCGCAAGCGTACAGAATCGTATCAAGTAGTAAATAAAGATATCGTCCCACAGAGATTTGGTATTGACTACTGTAATACTCACAATGTTTGATTATTTAGACAACGAAATAGAGTTTGTAATTTCAAGAAAATAAAACTAAATTAAGAATAATAAAAACACAAATTCAATTCAAATTTTAAAGACTAGGATTCTTATTCTCAATTGACCATTTCAAAGGATTGATTACAAACCTAGGTTTATACTAGTTCTAATTCATTTTGAAGGGATCTTGACAATTATAGATCTTCCTCTCAAATAAACCTATAATTAAATCAGAATTAATCAACACTAAGTTTGACGGCTCTCACCAACCTAATGTCTTTTAAAACTAATTTTAATGCACAACCTTTAATCAATATTAATTACTTAAGTGTCTCTCGACTAAGTAAGCAACTAATAGGTCATTGCCATATCCTACAGAACCTATCTCTCGATTAAGCCCATAGTGTTTATTCAATTTTAGGTTGATCAGTCCTAAAACAACATTGAGTTCAACAACAACCAATGAATTAAATCTAGCAACCTAACATAATCACAATAAGCACATGGTTAATTTAAAATAAGAACCCTAGAAAAGATCTAGCTACTCATGTTAAAGAGAAAAGAAAACAAGCAATAAATGAAAATAATTCTGAACATTGTAATAAATAAATAAAAGAGTGATACAAGAAAAACCCCTTTTTAATGATGTCAAGGAAGCCTTGCTCTTCTAACTTCAAGCCAAGTATCACTTCTACTACGAACTAAACAAATAAAAATATATTATGAAGATAGAAACTAA
>CATIWO010279227.1:0-15980 GCA_949673435.1 Macaranga tanarius | reverse complement strand
TGTGGTCTGAATCTGAACCAGAAGAAAAAGGAGCAATTTGGACTATCTGAGGGCAAAAATTCATTCCATTCAAGCTTCACAGTAACCTTTCCCTTACTCCTTTCTTTTAAAATTTATTTTGTTTAATCGTTTGTTATTAGATTGTTATGTGATTCATTTGAGTATTCATTCTTGGTGTTCATTAAGCAATTAGTTTATTTTCGGCCTTTGTATATTGATTTGAAATGTTATTTTGGATTATTGGTATCTGATTAGCCTTCTGAACTCATTGTGTTCTTAACCAGAGGGCGTGCGTGCCTTCATAAAGGCGCACGCCCCTATGTAGACACGCACGCCTCTGCACTGTAGCACTTCAACTTTTGAATTTCTGACCGTTAATTAGTCATGCGCCTTTAGGCAATGAGGCGTGCGCCCCTTTTCACTGAGGCGCACACCCCTGTAACACAGAGGCGTGTGCCTTTGTGACTCAGAATGGTCTTATACTTGCTTTATTGTCTTCTTGAAATGCACCCTTATTGTATTTTGTTTGATTCATGTTTTCTTGATAAAATGAATCTTCATTGTAAGTTTAATTTCTGCGCTATTGCTTATTTGTTTATTTCTTGTACCTTTTTTAAAAAATTGTGTATTTTATTATTTAGCTTATTGTTTGTTTTGATTATTATTATTATTGTTGTATCAAAAGGGTTGTAATCATTTCTCCTCCCCCCATTTCTTTGGTTTGTTTATTTTATTTAATTGATGCACAAAATGGTTGTAATCATTTCTCCTCCCCTCTTTCTTTGTATGGTTTATTTTTATATTTTATTTTAATTGTGGATGTGTGAATGCTTTAACCAATTAAATTGCATGAAAATGGACTAATAAATTAAACTTGAACTAAAACGTAAAATTTGGAAACTTTTTTTATTAATATATGCAATCGAGTAAATTAATATCAAACCGATTTTCGAGTAGCTCATAAATAGGTCGCTCATTTGTGGCCTATATATATATACACACACATAGAGGAAAATTAATAAAAAATCAAAATTATTTGCTTTTTTTTTTTGCATAGTGTACCTGTTGAACTGTGACTCTGTGAGTATAGACAATTATGCCCTCAAACCTCTTTGGCGATGTAAACGGGGCCAGGCGGAGAATCATTCACCGCTCGTTCACTTTTGCCAAAAGGCCAAGAACAAGGAAAAAAAAAAATAAAAAATAAAAATAAATAACAGAATATATTATAATCTCACTTTCTTTCTCTAGCTCCCGTCTCACTGTCACAACAACAACAACAACACGTATATAAATATATATATATATATATATATCGACCAAAAAAGTCCACATTTTCCTTACACTTCCACATATAAATATATATTCTCTCCCCTTCCTTCACTTTAGGGTTTCTCTTCAAAATCCCTAATTTTCACTCAATTCACATCATCCTTTTCAAGTCATCGAATTCTAGGGTTCCTTCATTTCCCTTTTGATTGCTTCATTTCCAATTCTTTTAAACCTTTTTTCTTTTAAGGCTTTTGAGAATCTTTTATATATATAATTTTCTTGCCGCTAGATATGCAGCTGATTAATTCCCGATCCGGTGCCGCGTGATCGCGACCACCGATTCATCGGGGTGGCTTAGTTCTTGTATGGAAACTCGTAGCCGGAAGCGGGCGGAGGCTTCCTCAACAGCCCCTTCTTCTTCCTCCGGTCCCACCACTCGTTCTCAGAAACGCGCTCGCCTTTCCTCCTCCACCGCCGCCACCGCCGCCGCCGCCGCCACTCACACTACTTCTTCTTCTACCACCTCCACCGCCACCGCACGCACTCGACAAACCCGCTCTCATCCTATGGACCCCACCGCTAATTCCACACCTGTGGAATCGTCGTCGTCTCGTTCGCGTCGCAGCAAGAATGTGGAATCGTCGTCTTCTGATAAAGGGAAGGAGAAGGAGCACGAGGTTAGGGTTCGAGATAATAGAGAAAGAGGAGAAAATGTGAGAGATAACAGCAACTTAGGGTTAAATTTGGAATCCGGAAATAATAATAACAATAATAATAGTAACAACAATAACAATGTCAATAGTAATGAGGATGATGATAATGACAGCGAAGAAGGAGGCGGAATGGGGGCATTTCACCACAATTTAACTTCAGCTAGCAGTGCTCTTCAAGGCCTGTTGCGTAAGCTTGGTGCTGGTCTTGATGATTTGTTACCTTCGTCTGGTATGCCCTCCGGCTCGTCTTCCCACCAGTCTGGGAGATTGAAGAAAATTTTATCTGGCTTGCGTGCAGATGGTGAGGAAGGGAAGCAGGTTGAGGCTTTGACTCAGCTTTGTGAGATGCTTTCGATTGGAACGGAGGAGTCATTGAGCACTTTTTCTGTGGATTCATTTGTTCCTGTGCTTGTTGGGTTGTTGAATCATGAGAGTAACCCGGATATAATGTTGCTGGCTGCTCGGGCTATTACTCATTTATGTGATGTTTTGCCTTCTTCTTGTGCTGCTGTTGTGCATTATGGTGCTGTTTCGTGTTTTGTTGCTAGGTTGCTTACTATTGAATATATGGACTTGGCTGAACAGGTTGGTTTTTTGGTGCTTTTACTTGTAGCATTCATTATCTGGAGACATTTGCAGTAGCTAACTAAGACAATTAATTGCTGTATTCATCCATATATATTCCATAGCCGATTTTTCATTGAGGTTTCCTGTCCCATGTTGCACACAGTCGCTGCAAGCGCTTAAAAAGATATCTCAGGAGCATCCAACTGCATGTCTAAGAGCTGGTGCCCTAATGGCCGTACTTTCTTATTTGGATTTCTTCGCCACTGGAGTTCAGGTAGTTGATTTGTAATTAATTTTCTGATGTTGAGTTGCCATTTTATGCAGAGTAACTTTAACATTGTGGATTTTTTTGTTATAGTCTTATCAAGTTTCATTTTATGTCAAATTATGGTTTCAGCGAGTAGCATTATCCACTGCTGCAAACATGTGCAAGAAACTCCCTTCAGATGCAGCCGACTTTGTGATGGAAGCAGTTCCTCTGTTGACAAATCTTCTTCAATATCATGATGCAAAGGTAAGAAAAAAATCATGCTTTCCTTCGCTTTCTGGTTCTTTCATTCAATTTGATTTGTATTCATTATAGGTATTGGAGCATGCTTCTGTTTGTTTGACCCGGATTGCTGAAGCTTTTGCTTCATCGCCTGAAAAATTGGATGAACTCTGTAATCATGGACTGGTTACTCAAGCTGCCTCTCTCATTTCCACCAGCAATTCTGGAGGTGGACAGGCTTCTCTAAGCCCACCTACATACACGGTATAGAAAAGAATTTTATTCTTTCAGTCTTAGTGCTGGTGTATCTTAAGGCAACTCTTCTTACTGGAGGCTGGCATGCAGGGCTTAATCCGACTTTTATCCACATTTGCAAGTGGTTCCCCTCTTGGAGCCAAAACTTTACTTCTCCTGGGAATTAGTGGCATTCTTAAAGATATACTATCAGGTTCTGGTGTTTCTGCCAACTCATCAGTCCCACCAGCTCTAAGTAGACCAGCAGAACAGGTGAGTGGTGCTTCTTATGCTGACATCTTACTGAAGTTATGTTATATTATATTAGTTCAAGCAATCTGCTTGAAACTTTATATATGCGGTGAAACATTTTTCTATATGATTGTTCTGTTCTCTGTTACTAGTTCCTTGATGAAGCTATGCATGGAAGTTCCTTCTTTCTAGTATGAAGCCTTCAGTTCTTAAAATTTGAATATTGCCAGCTGATGAGCTCATTATATTTATTAATTTGTTCTGATTTGGTGAATTGAAAAACCACCTGTTTTAGCAAAATTTACAACTTAAGCTCTCGATTGGAAAAAAATGATTTAAATGGTCCCCCACCTTTTTAGCCCTGTCGAAATAACATGCACCAGAGTCCTTTAATTTTTTTTGCTTTACTACATACACTGTAGTCCCTAAGCAATTTTTTTGAACAACCGTTTAAGTCCTTTTTGTTTTTGAAAATTATTCCCTAAAATATCAAAAGATGAAGGATTAAAATGCTACCTGATCTAAAATGTAAAGGATCCGAAAGTATTTTTTCATCAGTTAAGAACCGTTTCAACTCACTTTTGAGAAAGGAGTTCTTATGTTTGGAGGTATTATATTCTTTTTCTTCTGCCCCCCTCGCCCTCTCCTTGCACTAGACCTATCCCCAACATGGTAATTGATGGGATGTTTATGTCATCAATTGATCTTGTTCTTATCGCATCTGGAAAATACTACGATATTATGTACATCTCATATCTGTTTGAACTCATATCTATTTAATGGGCTTAAGCCTGACATTCTTTGTTTTTCTTTTGTTTTGTTTATTTTTTTTATATTTTATTTCACTGCTTAGATTTTTGAGATTGTCAACCTAGCAAATGAGCTTCTCCCTCCACTTCCACAAGGAATAATCTCTCTCCCTGCCAGCTCCAACATTTTTGTGAAAGGACCTGTGGTGAAAAAGTCACCTTCAAGCAGTTCTGGCAAACAAGATGATCAAAATGGAAATGCTACTGAGGTTTCGGCTAGAGAGAAATTGTTAAAGGATCAGCCAGAGTTGTTGCAACAATTTGGAATGGATCTTCTTTCTGTTTTGATACAGGTTAGTTTTTATTTGACTACTACTAGTTCTTTTTGCTTTTATTTTTCGTTTTTTTTTTCTGTAATAATGGCATTATTTTCTTGGCAAGCAGATATATGGTTCTAGTGTCAGTGGTCCTGTTCGCCACAAATGTCTTTCAGTTATTGGAAAGTTGATGTATTTCAGCAGTGCAGAGATGATTCAGTCTTTATTGAGTGTCACGAACATATCCAGGTATGCATTGTAATCTGTGCATTCATTTTTGTTATATTCAAATCATTCTCAGTATGATTGTTTTATGGGTATAATTTGTTTTTTCCATAGTTTTTTAGCCGGTGTGCTAGCATGGAAAGACCCTCATGTTTTGGTTCCTGCTCTCCAAATTGCTGAAATACTTATGGAAAAGCTTCCTGGAACTTTTTCTAAGATGTTTGTCAGAGAGGGTGTGGTTCATGCTATAGATCAACTTGTTTTGGCTGGAAATCCAAGTTCATCAATTCCTACTCAAGCAACTTCTGCTGAGAAGGACAATGATTATGCATCTGGAACATCATCTCGTTCTAGGCGATATAAACGTCGAAGTGGTAATTCAAATACAGAAGGAAATTCATCTGAAGATTCCAGGAATCCTATTCCGACAAATGTTGGATCACCTCCAAATTCTATTGAAATCCCAACGGTGAATTCCAGCCTTCGCATGGCAATTAGTGCGTGTGCTAAGTCGTTCAAAGATAAATATTTCCCATCACATCCAGGGGCTTCTGAAGTTGGGGTTACTGATGATCTCTTACATTTGAAAAATCTTTGCATGAAGTTGAATGTCGGGGTTGATGACCAAAAGACTAAAGCAAAAGGAAAATCTAAAGCTGAGTCTCGTGGGATTGACGGTTCTGCTAATAAAGAAGAGTATTTGATTGGTGTGATATCTGAAATGCTGACAGAATTAAGGAAAGGGGATGGTGTATCCACATTTGAGTTCATTGGCAGTGGGGTTGTGGCAGCATCGCTGAATTATTTTTCATGTGGCTACTTCTCCAAAGAGAGAATATCAGAAGCTAATCTGTCCAAGCTTCGTCAGCAGGCACTCAGAAGATTCAAGTTATTTGTCTCTCTTGCCCTTCCTTCTGGTATTGATGAAGGGAGTGTAGCTCCCATGACTGTGTTGGTTCAGAAACTTCAAAATGCCCTGTCATCCTTGGAACGTTTTCCAGTTGTTTTGAGTCATTCAGGTAGGTCTTCCAGTGGAAGTGCACGTCTCTCGTCTGGATTAAGTGCACTGTCTCAACCTTTCAAGTTGCGTCTATGTCGAGCCCAGGGAGAAAAATCACTTCGTGATTATTCTTCCAACGTAGTTCTTATTGATCCACTGGCAAGTCTAGCAGCTGTTGAAGAGTTCCTTTGGCCCCGAGTTCAGCGAGGTGAATCTGGTCAAAAGCCCTCAGCATCAGTGGGAAATTCAGAATCTGGGACCACACCAACTGGAGCTGGAGCATCATCTCCATCCATTTCCATGCCTTCAACCACCCGTCGTCATTCTTCTAGATCTCGATCATCTGTTAATATAGATGCAGCTAGGAAGGAACCATTGCAGGAGAAAGGCACAAGTTCATCTAAGGGGAAGGGAAAAGCTGTTTTTAAGCCTGCCCAGGAAGAGGTGAAAGGACCTCAAACTAGAAATGTGGTTCGTAGAAGAGCAGCCCTGGATAAAGATGTACAGATGAAACCAGTGAATGGGGATTCTAGTTCTGAGGTATGATTTAGTATAGTATAAGATAATATTATAATGATGACATTCAAAATTTTCATTAACTTGCCAAATTCTGTCATTTCATACATTATGCTTAATCTTGTGAACATGAGCCTACTGTGTGATGAAATTTATATGCATAATAAACAAGTAAAAACATTCTTATAACTTTTGGTAACCTCCTTGTTTTCTAAGAATACAGATAAGTTATTTACCTTTATATCCAAAATTCCTAGCGTAGGGCCAAAGTTAAGATGCTTTGTAAAAGAATAAAAAAAAAAAAAGATAAGTTAAATACCTTTATTTCCAAAATTCCTATTATAGGACCAAAGTTAAGATGTTTTGTAAAAAAAAAAAAAGATTTGAGTGTTGTTCTGGTTTTCTGGTCTTTGAAAATTTTTATCAGCTTATTTTGTGAGACAGAAACCGTAGTGAGGCTGAATTTTTGAAAAGTTCTCCATAACAGGAATTCTCTTGCTTTTGTAATTATAAATAATGTAGTTTTTGCTTGCCCGCCGGGGAACTGGTAAAATTCTGATATTAACCAAATGGCATGCTTCTGCTTGTGAATGGCAGAAACTGACATAGATGTGCAGGGCTTACAATTATAGGTGCCTGTGCATTTTTGAAAGTGCTGCCTACTTGTAATGCAAGACATTTATGTTTTTATGGCATTGAATTACTGATTGATCGGTCAGGTTCATTTAAGCCAAATATACAATGTAAATGAAGATTCCTGCAAGAAGGGGCTCAAAAGGATTTCAAACTTTGCCTTAGGTTGTAACAATGAAGGAGCACACCTTCAATTATGGTTGAAATTTTGTTTCTCTTTGGTACATAACGGTGTGCATTTTTGTACTTTATTCGTGATTTGACATTTATATGAGTTGATGAGTCAAGCTACCCTTCACCTGAAAGACATTATTTTTGACAGCCTCGTCTATGATTCTTAATGTATGAAATTGGCTAATACTTTCCCTCATGTTCAGTATTTTGGTAGAATTCTTATTCTAGGGTGTGGTGCAAGTTTGATTTACGCATGGATATTGGATACACGGGGGGCGTTGCAGTAGTTGATAGTTGGCCAAAACATTGTTATACCTCAAAATATGCATCCACACAAATATTAAGTTGCTTGCATTTCTAGTAACTTGATTTTGATATTTTTGCATCTTGGCAGGATGAGGAATTGGACATATCTCCTGTTGAAATTGATGATGCATTGGTGATAGAAGATGATGATATCTCAGATGATGAAGATGATGATCATGAAGATGTAATCCTCTGATACTTGATGGAACTTTTTTTTTTTGGTCTTTTGCTGTTTATTTCATTGTTTTTCTTTCTCCTGAGGGCCCCACTTCTTTCACTTTAACTCCAAATTTAATTTTTGTCAATTTTGGTCCTTGATAAGGAACAATGGTCTAATTCCTAGTATGGTTGTGCTAGAGAAGTATTTCTGAAGCTATTGAGACTCGAGTGGGGATTAGATCATGTTATTCTTCAGTCGTCTTGAAAATGGCAGTTCTGAAGCTTTTCTCAGGAAGTTCCACTTTTGTCTTATGTTGGCAAGCGTAGAGGTGGTGCAAGAAATTGCAGTGGTTTAAGATGAGATGGAAGTTGGAATCGGGTGAGATTAAAAGAGCATTTAAATGATCTAGGTTATTCTTCATGAGATTTGTTAAAAGGGGCCAAAATCATGAGATGTGTTAAAAAGGCTCTGTCCCTTTTTTTTTAAAAATAAAATAAGGAGTTGTATTTGGAGATTGCAGATAAGATAATGGAGAATCCAAAGTTTCCTTAGTTTGTGTTTGTTATGTTAATGAAAGGAGATGAAGTGTGTGATGAATATGGTAGCAATTGATCAGTATGAAGCCAAAATGAATACCTGCTAATGGGCTAGGGAAGATTATACCGGGACTTTGAGAGGATAAACAAGCAAAAATTGTGTGCTCTTGAATCTTTAGAGTAAAAGAGATCCAATTCTCTGCATAGTTTGACTGTCTTTTAGTCTAGTTATCATAACACTAGTGTGGGGAAGGTATAATAGCTTCTGGGGAAGGCTAAAACCATTATTTTGGATTAGGATTTATTATTTTTTATTTGATTTAGTGATAAATTTGTTTAAAATTGAAGCAGACGGCTAAACTTGAAACCAAGTTGAATTTTAAGCCAAAGTTGATGAAATGTGGAGAATTTGCTAAAATTGACAAAAAAAAACATTCATGTTTGGATTTTTGGTGATTTTGAAAATTGTTACAAAGTATTGTTTATGTGGGTTACAAAGTATTGTTTATGCGGGTCTTTTGTTTTGTCAAGCATGATTGGGTTAAGGTGATGCTGAACTAGCCTTTTTAGTAAAAGGGTAAAGTAGGGGAAAGGAAGTGGAACTTATGGATATTGGAGAAGAACCATTTATTGCTACAAAGTAAACATGGATTCTTATTTATGTTTGCACAAACCATATCATATCTTATTTGATTATTCACAGCATATACTATTCTGATGATTTTTATCCTTGCTTGACAATGTTGTGAAGATAAAAAAAAAGAGAAAAATGTTGTGGCAGAACAATATAGTAACTGCAATTATTATTTAATTGGATTTGATTATTTAACTGCACTTTATCCTATCTGCAATGGCTGTATTTTTTATTTATATTCTCACTAGTTGATCTGTATTCTGTTTCACTTCCCAGATGTTAAGAGATGATTCTCTGCCTGTTTGCATGCCGGAAAAAGTACATGATGTGAAGTTGGGTGATGCCCCTGAGGATAGCATTGGTGCACCTGCCACAAGCGATAGCCAAACTAATCCTGCTTCTGGTTCTAGCAGCAGAGCAGCTACTGTTAGGGGCTCAGATTCTACTGATTTTAGGAGCTCTTATGGCTCAAGGGGTGCAATGTCATTTGCTGCTGCTGCTATGGCTGGTCTGGGAACTGCTAATGGTAGAGGGATCAGAGGAGGCAGAGATCGACAGGGACGGCCATTATTTGGTGGTTCCAGTGACCCTCCAAAGTTGATCTTTACTGCTGGAGGGAAGCAGTTAAATAAGCATTTGACGATCTATCAGGCCATTCAACGACAGCTTGTGGTGGATGAGGATGATGATGACAGGTATGCTGGCAGTGATTTCATCTCTAGTGATGGAAGCAGGTTGTGGAGTGATATCTATACCATTACATATCAAAGGGCAGATGGTCAACCTGACAGGGTTTCTGTCGGAGGCTCCAGTTCTACCACCACATCAAAGTCCACAAAAACTAGTTCTTCTAATTTGAATTCTGATGGCCAGTTGCATCGAATTTCACTTTTAGATAGCATCTTGCAAGGGGAACTTCCATGTGATTTGGAAAAATCTAATCCTACTTATAATATATTGGCGCTGCTGCGTGTGCTAGAGGGTTTGAACCAGCTGGCACCACGCCTGAGAGCCCAGCTATTTTCAGACAATTTTGCTGAGGGGAAAGTCTCAAATTTGGACGAGCTTAGTGCCACTGGTGGTAGGGTTCCTGCCGAAGAATTTGTTAACAGCAAGCTCACTCCTAAATTAGCTCGCCAGATTCAGGATGCCCTTGCATTATGCAGTGGGAGTCTTCCATCATGGTGTTACCAGTTGACAAAGGCATGTCCATTCTTGTTCCCTTTTGAGACCCGGCGACAGTACTTCTATTCTACTGCTTTTGGATTGTCTCGTGCATTGTATCGCCTTCAGCAGCAGCAGGGTGCTGATGGTCATGGATCTGCAAATGAAAGAGAGGTGAGGGTTGGGAGATTACAACGCCAGAAAGTTCGTGTTTCTCGAAACCGTATTTTGGATTCTGCTGCAAAAGTAATGGAGATGTATTCTAGTCAGAAGGCTGTGCTTGAGGTAGAATATTTTGGTGAAGTCGGCACAGGTTTGGGTCCTACGTTAGAGTTCTACACACTTCTGAGCCATGATCTACAGAAAGTTGTGCTTGGAATGTGGAGATCAAATTCATCATCTGATAAACCATCAATGGAAATTGATGAAGATGCAAACAAGAATGGAAAATTTAACAACTGTTCTGATGCTGTGGTCAATGCTGATGTCGTCCAAGCTCCTCTTGGTTTATTTCCTCGTCCATGGCCTCCAAGTGCTGATGCTTCTGAGGGCAGCCAGTTTCATAAGGTTATTGAGTATTTCCGGCTGGTTGGACGTGTGATGGCAAAAGCTCTTCAAGATGGACGTCTTTTGGACCTACCACTTTCAACGGCATTTTATAAGCTTGTGCTTAATCAAGTATGCAAATTGATGAAGACATTGATTCTTTGCTTTTAACGGCTAAACTATTGTTTTCTGGTGGTTGAAGTGTTTATTCTGTTGATCTAATTTCAGGAGCTTGATCTGTATGATATTCTCTCCTTTGATGCGGAACTGGGGAAGGTTTTGCAAGAATTGCATGCCCTTGTTTGCAGGAAACGTTTCTTAGAATCTTCAGGAACTGATAACCGAGATGCAATTTCTGGTCTGCATTTCCGCGGGACTTCAATTGAAGATCTCTACTTGGATTTTACCCTTCCTGGTTATCCAGACTACATTTTAAAGCCTGGAGATGAAACTGTACATGACATATCAGTGTCCCTCTTTTTTTTGATGTTTATACCAGTTTTGTTGTTTTTTTCCTTATGATTTATTTTTTTTTCCCAATTTTTACAATCTCTAGGTTGATATAAATAATTTGGAGGAATATATTTCTTTGGTGGTCGATGCAACAGTGAAATCTGGGATTATGCGACAGATGGAAGCATTTAGAGCTGGCTTTAATCAGGTCAGTAGTTTATATATAGTTTCTGATGGTGTAGTTCGTATTTTTGGAGTTCTGTGAAGTCTGGGACATTGGGCCCATGATTATTTGGAATTGTGTCTACGAATGCTAGATACATGAATATTTGTTTCATGTTCTTACTTTTGTATATTTGTTTCATTCTTTAAAAATAGGTTTTTGACATCTCATCATTGCAAATATTTTCCCCGCAAGAATTGGACTATTTGCTCTGTGGGCGTCGAGAATTATGGGAGGTAACTAATTTTATTTCTTTCAATTATAGGCTTCAGGACTCCATCCAATATCATAAAGTTTTCTGATGTGTTTTTAATTTATGCAGCCTGAGACCCTTGTTGATCATATCAAATTTGATCATGGATACACTGCCAAGAGTCCTGCAATCATTAATGTACAAACTTATCTTAACATTGAAGTGCTTTGCTTCGATATAAATCGTCATATGAGCTCTTTGACAGATTTGCTGTTTTTCTTTGTTGTTTATAGTTACTAGAGATTATGGGAGAGTTCACACCAGAGCAGCAGCGTGCCTTCTGCCAATTTGTTACTGGTGCGCCAAGGTTACCACCTGGTGGTCTAGCGGTACTTAATCCGAAGCTAACCATTGTGAGGAAGGTATGGTACAATGGTCAAGATTTTTCAATTTTCTTTTTTGATGCTTATGATGTCATGCTGCACGGCATTTCTGTTCAAAAAAAAGTTATATAAATTAAGTTGTTGATATTCGATCTCTAGCAGGTTACAGTTCATTGTCGTCAATTGTCCATAATTATCAGATTCATGTTTATGGCACTCAGACAATTGTTATTATTCTGAAAGTTGAGTGCTGTTATGGATGTGTATTTGCACTTTTTTGTTACGAGGGATATCATATGAGGGTAGCCTTGTGCACTAAGGATGCCCGATTATTTTGTATCAGCTGCTGTTAACCAATGTGCGAGGGTGTTATTGTCTTCTTCATCACCTGCAAATTTAGATATGCCAGTGGTTTGGTGTCTGCTTACGTGTTAATTGCTTGTTTTGTTTCTCTTTGGGAGGGTGATTTTGGTCTTATATGGTTTTCTTGTTCTTATTGATCTCATCCTATTGCATCTCTGATGATGCATGCATGAAGTAACTAATAGAACCTTGACAAAATTTTGTGGCCATTTGCAAATTTTAGCCATATTGTCTTTTGTGGTTATGTTGGGTTTTGTTTACAGAAGCTAAAATATATAGAACTGCTTGTGATTACTCTAATTCTTGATGCAGCATTCTTCATCTGCTGGGAACATAGCGATAAATGGAAATGGGCCTTCAGAATCGGCAGATGATGACTTGCCTAGTGTGATGACGTGTGCTAATTATCTAAAGCTTCCTCCATATTCTACCAAGGTACAATATTGGTTGATTTTGCAGATTAAAGTGATTCCTCTTCTTTAAAATTTTCCAAGTTGCTTGGGTGCTGTTGAATATGTAACGCTGATAATTCTTGTGCTTTAACCAGGAAATTATGTACAAGAAACTACTGTATGCAATCAATGAAGGGCAAGGATCTTTTGATTTGTCCTGAGTGTTGACTAACTGGGTGATTGCTGTATATTTAATCACAAGATTTGGGACCAATGTTTTCCTGGATTAATTTGATATAGAAAATATCGCTTGTTCAGCTTAATAATGGCTTCTTTTTGGTGGCCCTATTAACTAGCGGTGTCATCAAGGTCAGTTCCTAAATTTTTAACGGAATCTTCTCTGCTCGAATTTGTTGGCGGCCTGATAGAAAATGTGGTTGACTGGCTTTTTGTGTTGGTCATGTATTTTTAAGTTAGTATTCATTTTGTTAAAATTGATACTTCAACTGCAAGTCATGGTTCCTTAAAATGTTAATGAAATTTTTGGTCAGGTTCAATTGCCGCATTTTGATGCTGTAATGGGGGAACATGTGGAGGGCTTGTTCAGCTGCTAAGGCTTGTAAATAAATAGGAAGTTCAAATTTTTTTTTTTTTCATTTACCCATATTTGTTAGGATATATACATGTATGCCATGAAACATGGAATGGGAAAATAAAACATTTAAATATTAATCGCCCTATATTTTTCTTTTTTTTTTCTTGCAATTTTCCACAGTTTATCTTGTTATTTTGACATCTTGTTCATTGTTTGTTGCCCTTGGATGCGCGGACCTTTGCATTTGTACATGTTTCTAGCCTCTCTCGTTTCACTTAGAAAATGAAGAATTGTTTGCACTAATCCACTGCAACTGTAATGCGAAATCTTAGATTTCGAGAACCAATTGGATTGGTTCTCTGAAAATGACAGTTTAAAAATCACAATTTACTCCTTTTGTTTTGTTTAATTCATTAAATAATTTATTTTATTTTTAAATACTTTTTTATTAATATAAGATGTTTGGTTTAAATAAATATTTAGGACAAGGGTAATTTTTTTCTTGTGCTTTTGCCTTACGGTAAAATGAGCCATGTGTTTTATATTTCTTACATTTTGAGTACCTTTTTAAGTAATATTGTTTAAAATTTATACTTGTAAAAATATTATGGATCTTTAACGTATGAATTTTTAATAGTAAAATCATCTATTGAGTACGACAAATAAAAAAATAATTTTTAAATGAATTTCTAATATTTTTAAAAATAATTATTGATAATAAATTATATATAAAATAAATTTATTATTGCAATTTCATATTATATTAAGGTTTTTTATAAAATAACACTGACATTAGTTTTTTTTTGAAGAATAAACTTCGACTTTTTTTTTGAAGAATAAACTCACACTAAAAACTCAACGAATTAAATGCAAAAGTACCTCATTGAGTTCATACAAGTTTCAAATTCAACAGACTCAACTAAATTGTTCGACTCTTAAGGGATATACCTAAAAGAAACTTTTGCAAAAGCAGAAGCAATATATTGAATGTCCATCACCAGAGCACCAAGCTATGAAGCATCCTGCACATAATTGTTCAAGGAGCTAATAACTATGGAACAGTCTAACTCCAGAATTATCTCCGACAAATGAAAATCTTTGGTGAGCTGAATCCCTTCACGACAAGCTAGAGCCTCAATGATATCAACATGGAGAGTTGCATTGTTGTGGACATCTTTTGAGGCTAGAACCAAACTTTGTTCCATCTCGAATACCTATGCTCAAACCGATACATCTGAGTTAATTTTGAAGCAACCTGTGGGAGGAGGTCGCCATACTTTTCAAACTATTTGGATAGAAGATGGATTGATACGTTGGTTGGCTGTAGTACATTCATCGAGGACAGATAATGCTTGACTGAAATATTAAGGATATTGTAGATATTTTCGTTGATTGAAAAACGTGCATGCCATAAAAAACATAACATCACAAAAATCTTAAAGCCATCATCAGGAAGCTCTTCCCTGATTCGCTAAATAGTCTCATCCTTTTGGAGTCAAATGGATCCGAAAGAAGCTGAGATACCAATAACTTGAAGACCACGTACAGTCCCTTAAAGCATGTTCTGCAGATTCCTGCGCCTCCCCACATCTACGACAAGTGACATCTATCTGAATGCCTCCGTGACTCAGAGCTATACTAACTGGCAAAATTCTTGAAAAAGTCTCTAGAGGAAATATTTAACTTTTGGAGGGACTTTAATCTTCCATCTCTAGGCCCACTTCTGCTGATTCGAAGTTAAAGCTACACATCTATGATCTATCTTTATTTAAGGCACCTCCAATGATAATAGGAAAATTATAAAAAATGCCTCATTTTTTAATTTTATTTGTTTACAAATCTCAACTTTTCATTTATTATTTCCATATTCAATTTTATTTTCATATATGTCCCATGCCTTATTTTATTTTTTTATATGCTCCATTCTTTATTTTTTACTTATTATTTTACTGTTCCTCTTTTTATTTTTTCCTATGCTCTTTTTTTTTTTTTTATTTTTTCTTTATTTTGTTCATCTCTCTTTTTTCTTTCTTTTCATCTTTTTTATTTTATTTTTTATTTTCCCTTTTTTTTTAGGAAATTTCAGAAAAAGGCCTGTTTGATCAAGAATCTTTCTTTTTTGGTCCGGCCCATTTTATATTTTCATAACTGGCTTTTGCGTTTTCATTTTTCGTCTGTCTTTTTTTCGTTTTTCATTTATGGTCTTTTTTTTTATTTATCAGCGGTTTCTAGTCAGTTTTTTTGCTTTCTCGTCGTTTCGTTTTCTTCATCTTTGTCTGCTTTTTGTTATCTTTGTTCATCTTTTCACTTTATTCTTATTTTTCATTTTCTTAATTAGTTTTTTTTGTTGATTTGAGTTGTTATGGCGAAAGATAGAAGTGTTTTTAATTCTAAGAAATCACATTCTTCACATTCTTCTCATTCTTATCGAAAGAAGTCTGATATGGATTTTCCGTTATCTAAAGTGGTCGGTGCGTCTAAAAAAAGGAAGAACGATGGTGAATCTAAAAAAAGGAGGTGTACATTTTCTAAGAAGATGAAGATTGTGTCCGTTCGTGAAATCTCTACTAAAAGCTCTTCTAACGTATGTGTTGAATTTTTGATTTTTTGTTGCTTGTTGTTGATGTATGTTTTATTTTGTTTCTTCTTGTTGTTGGTGTATATGTTATTGTAGGTTTGTTTCTTTTTGTTGGTTGTTTTGATTTTTAGGTTTTTTTTTTAATTTCTAATTTGTTGCTTATTTGTTTCTTGTGTTTTTTTTTTGTTGCTTATTTATTTTTTTTGTTTTTTTTGTTGTTTATTTATTTCTTCTTGTTTCTTTTGTTGCTTTTTTGTTTCTTCTTGTTTCTTTCTTTTACTTTTTTGTTTCTTCCGGTTTCTTTCTATTTCT
>CATIWO010279223.1:0-10254 GCA_949673435.1 Macaranga tanarius | reverse complement strand
ATTTATTTAACATAATGCTAATGGAGTAATGCTTCAAATAAATAAACACTTTATTTAAAAGAACATTACATGGCCATTTGGGATAATTTACAATGTCATAATACAAGATTGCCTCTAGGGCATACTACCTATACTAACACTTTTCATGTAAATTGTACACAAAATCTACCTTTCGAACACCATCTAAATTAACTTACTCACTCAAAGGCAAAGTGATAGATCCAATGGTGTTAAAGGATTAAAACCCTACACAATTTCAAGAGGTGAATAATGTGTAGATGAATGCACAACCCTATTATATGCAAATTCTATATGAGGCAAAATCTCATCCCAAGATTTTATATTCTTCTTAATTATAGCATATATGAGTTGTCCTAAGGTCCTATTCATAACTTTGATTTGACCATCTGTTTATGGATGATATGTAGTACTGAACAATAACTTAGTTCCTAATTTCACCCATAAAGTCTTCCAAAAGTAGGACAAAAACTTAGTATCCCTATTACTCATAATAGTTTTAGGTATACCATGCAAATGCACTATATTCTTAAAGAACAAATCAGCAATATGCAATGCATCATCGGTTTTATAACATGAAATAAAATGTGTCATCTTCGAAAACCTATCAACAACTACATATATGCTTTCAATACCATGCCTAGTCCTAGGTAGTGCAAGTATAAAATCTATAGAGATATCTACCCAAGGTGATTGTGGAATAGACAATGGTGTATACAAACTATGCAGATGCACTTTGGACTTAGCTTGCAAACATATAATGCAATTATCATAATACTTAGATACATCATATTTCATGTTAGGCCAAAAGAAATGCTCATGTAAAACATCTAATGTATTAGCTATGCAAAAGTGTCCCATCAAACCCCCCCTCATATGCCTCCTTAATCAACAATAAATGCAATGAACATCTAGGTACACAAAGTTACTTTAAACGAAATAAATACCCATCATGTCTATAAAATTTGTCAAAGGCAGTTGTTTCACCTGCATTATATACATTGCTAAAATTAAGATCATATGTATACAATTCCTTAATATGCTCAAAACCAAGTAATTTAGCATCCAAAGTGTTAAGTAAAATGTACCTCCTTGACAATGCATCAGCCACAATGTTTTCCTTACCTTATTTATATTTGATAATATAAAGGAAAGACTCAAGAATCTTACTCCACTTAGCATGTCTCTTGTTGAGCTTATTTTGTCCCTTCAAATGCTTCAAACTCTCATGGTTGGTATGGATAATAAACTCCTTAGACAATAGGTAATGTTGCCATGTTTCCAATGCCCTTACCAAGGCATACATCTTCTTATCATATGTCGGGTAATTAAGTGTTGTGCCACTTAATTTCTTACTGAAATATGCAATTGGCTTACCCTCTTGCATTAAAACAGCTCCAATTCCCACTCTAAAAGCATCATATTCAATCTCAAATATTTTATCAAAGTTAGGCAAAATAAGAACAGGTGCAGAAATTAATTTAGATTTCAGCATGTTAAAAGCATCCTCTTGTTCCTTTCCCCACCTAAATCCAATATTCTTTTTAATTACTTCTGTCAAATGTGCAGCTATGCTAGAAAAATCATGCACAAAACATCTATAAAAACTAGCTAAGCCATTGAAACTACGAACATCCCTGACATTCCTTGTTGTAGGCCAAGTTGCAATAGCCTTAACCTTCTTATGATCAACCTCTATACCATGCTCACTAACAACATATCTTAAAATTTTAACTTTAGGCATACAAAATGAACATTTATCAAGCTTAGCATACAACTTTTATGATTGTAAAACACTAAAAACTAATCTAACATGCATAATATGGTCCTCTAGTGATTTACTATATATAAGTATATTATCAAAATAGACAACAACAAACCTACCTATAAAATCCCTCAAAATATGGTTCATTAAACATATGAATATATTAGGACCATTAGTTAAACCAAATGGCATGATTAACCACTCATATAAACCATATTTTATTTTAAAAGCAGTTTTCCATTCATCACCTATTTTCATTCTAATTTGATGATACCTAGCCATTAAATCAATTTTATAAAATATGCATGCACCATATAATTCATTTAACATGTCATCTAAACGAGCTATAGGATGGCGATACTTTACAGTGATTTTATTGATGGCATAACAGTCAACATACATACACTATGTTCTATCCTTTTTAAGCACTAGTAGCACGGGTACAACATATGGGCTCATACTTTCTCTAATCAACCTTTTAGATAACAACTCATCTACTTGTCTTTGTAATTCCTTTGTGTCTTTGGGATTACTCCTATAGGCTGGTCTATTCAGAATTTATGCTCTAGAAATAAAATCAATTTGATGTTTTATCCCTCTTAATGGTGGCAAAACATTGGGTATAGAGTCGGGAAATAAGTCCTCAAATTCCTATAACACTTGAAAAGAACTAGGTAGAGAAGAGAGAATGAGGTTAGTATTAAAAGCTAAACACGCACCCTTGAATACCAATAGTATCATAGGTTTCTTACTTAGATAAGCTTTTCTAATCTCACCTTCGCTTGCAAAGAAATTGCCTTTTACATCTTTTTTAACCACTCTTTGCTCACTACTCTTTAATTTTTCATGTACAATCTCACTATTTTTACTCTCTCTGCGCATCCTCTCTATTTTCTCTCCTTTTTCCTCACGCCTCTCTTGGCTTTTCTCACAACTCTCCTTTTACTAGTACACCTTTTCTTTTTCATGTGCACTCTCATATTCACTCAAAATTTTCTAATCCTCATACACTTCCTTAGGCGACATAAGTAGCAACTTTATAGTCCTACCATTCATCTTAAATGAATATTTATTAGTAAAACCATCTTATATGACTCGTCTATCATATTGCCATAGACGTCCTAATAATATATGACTAGCTTGTATGGGAACTATATCACATAATACCTCATCACAATAACGCTTAATACATAATATAATCAATGTTTGCCTAGTGACCTTAATATTCCCATTTTCATTCAACCATTGTAATCTATAAGGTCTAGGATGTTTAGTTGTTTTAATCCTTAATTTATCAACTAAAGTAGCATTAATAACATTAGCACAACTTCTACCATCTATAATCATACTACACAATTTATCATGTATCATGCATCAAGTACAAAAGATGCTTTCACGTTATACCTCTTCCTCCTTAGCTTGCATATTTAAGGCACGCCTAGTAACCAAAGTGTAAATTGGTCCTTATGGGGCTGATTCCTCCTCCACATCAGATGCGTCCTCCAATGGTGGTATGTCACTCAAATCATCATCATTATCCTCTTCATACTTACCACCTCCCCATTGCGTAGGGTCATAATCTTGGCATTTCGACATTGTGCAGCCTTATGCCCATATCCCAAACATCTAAAGCACTAAATATTACTTGACTTACCTTTGGATTTGTCATACTCAGGTTATGTCTTTGATGTAGTAATATCCTTGCTTTTATTTGGCTCAAATATGCCCTTACTTGCACTTGTTTCTCCTCCATTGTTCTTCCAATTCGATTTCCATGTAGTTGTGGGAGTCGAATTTGTTTTGGTTTTCACCTTTAATTACTTTTCCACCTTGATTGCCATGTGTACTATGTCCTCCAAATCTACATAATGATGCAATTCAACAAGGTTAGCATTTTTATGATTCAAACCTAATAGAAAAATTGCCATGGTAGCCTCTCTATCCTCCTCAATGTTAGCTCGAATCATGGCCATCTCCATCTCTTGGAAATACTCTTCAACACTTCTAGAGCCTTGGTTTAACCTTTGTAACATATTATACAGCTCTCTATAATAGTGTTGAGGTATAAATCTCTTCCTTATTATGGTTTTCATCTTAAACTATGAGGTAATTGGTCCTTCTCCACTTCTACACCTGATGGAGGTAAATTGATCCCACCATACGCTAGCATAGTAAGTGAACTCCACAGCAGCCAATTTTACCTTTTTTTCTTCGGTATAATTATGGTACTCGAACACCCTTTCAACCTTTTTTTCCCACTCTAAGTACGTCTCCGGATCACTCTTCCCTTGGAAAGCTGGAATCTTTATCTTGATTGATCCCAAGTTACCATCTTTAGTCTTGCCTTTGTTGGCACATGTTGATCCTTCTTCGGCTGCCTCCTCTTCTAGATCATTGAAGAGAATGTGTTAGGTCTCCCTTGCTCAAATAGGGATACCTATCTCCAACCTTTCCAAATGTTCTTAGACATTTTGATTGTCACTCCTCATATCCTTTTATTGCGCCAACATCTTTTACAACATTGCTTATATTAAATCTAATGTAAGCTTCTCCTTTGTATCCATGATGTAAATCTAAAATAAAAAATTTAAAAAAAATCCTATTCTAATATTCCCTCACGTTTTTTTCTCAATTAATTAGAAACTCTCTAATGCACTCACAATTGAGCACACACAAAGAATTTCCTTTCAAGTTCTTAATTGAGCTAAACTCTTACTACTCTAAGAGAATTACAAAATAAACTAGATAATCAAAGCTATTAGTGGAAGAAAAACTAATAGATATAAGTGTAGGACTATTTTGGATGATTTTAGGTATGTCTAAAATTTGGGGTTTATTTATGTATGAATTTTGGATATTTAACGGGAAGAAAGAAGGGTTTAAAGATGTAGAATGATGTAGGGTAGGTAGACAAAGAAAAATAAGTAGAAAATATGAAAATTGATGAGTTTTTAAAGAGTGATATGCTTATCCATGAATTTTATTAATGCAACAGATGATGATCAATATGGCTTCCTTGATGTTTGTTGAGGCTGAATCGCTTGATGCAATTTTGATATGGATGAACTTTGAATATTTTTTTTATCAATACACAAATACTACGCTAGGGATACGTAGTTTACACTAGAGCCAAAGCTCTGATACCAAACTAATACGTCCTACTAGTTATCTAACAACTAAGATCTTTAACAATTTATTGGGATCGTTGCCCAAGGATCTATCTAGCATACACTAAGGGAATTAGCAACACTAGTTATATAACAACTAGCACCTCTAATTATCAGGGTTGAATTGTAACACGCTCGAAGCAAATTCTGAAAATAACTCTCGCAAGAACTCAAGAAAATTCAATTAAGAATTTGAATAATATCAATCAACTATTTTTCAATAACAATGTTTGATACAAGTATTTATAGACTTGTAATCCCAAACCTAAACTAATTATAAAAGAAATAACTCTTTAGGAATAAAGAATTATATTCCTAATTAAACACAAATTATAATTAGTAAAGAAAATATTAAGAAAATCCTAATTAGATACAAACTGGCCATCGAGACACGGGCATGTTTGAAAGGTACATGGGCGTGTACAAGCTCTGAGAATTTTAGCGAAATCAACAGACTCTAATATAGCTTGGCACACGGTCTAGGCTTATCCATACACAGGCGTGTTTCGATGTCTCTTCAGAAACCCGACAGCTACACGACTTCCTACACGGGCGTGTCGTCTAATCGTGTATCATGCAGATGATGCTTTGGAAATAAGCACGGGCGTGTATAGCAAGATGACCTTAGACACGGGCATGTAAGGACCCATGTTTGGCTCAAAAAAATTCATGAACGTTCAACACAACTGTGCAAAAATATACACGGGCGTGTATCATCTTGATCACAACTAAATAAATTGATTAACTTAGTTTCTTTATTTTCTTTTTGTTCCATAGACTCGAGACTCTTTTGCACAAGTTCTCTAGCAGCATCTTTCATCCTCTTCACTCGTGATCTTATGATTGGTCTTCCATCATAATTTAAGGGATTTGAATTATATCTCATGTCCGTATGTCCATAGACATCACATGGCAAGGCAATATATCTCTTTTGTAACTACCAGATTCCAAATCTTGATGGAAACCTGCCAAGATAGTTTTGATAAATTTGTTGAAGAATCTAAGGCTAATTTAGCATATCTTTATAAGGTACTCCTGAAGAGTCCTCCACCTTGTACTTTTACTCATTCATCAGTGGGAGGAGAAAAAGTGCAATCCAAGGATACTGGAAAGGATGTTCCAATGAAACCTAAATCTGGTTACAAAATCAAACACAAAGCCCAAAAAATACAAATCCTTCCTACCCATTGAGTAACCGGACAAAGCTCCAAACCCTCTACTGATCCTACATCTGTTTAACTTTTTCATGTTTTAAATAATTAATTAGCTTCATATCTAAGTGTATGTTTATTTTATTTTTTAGCTCTGAACTTTTAATATCTTTATGTTTAGACTACAGTTACTACCCTCCTCTCTTATTCTCTTTTTGATTGATGATAAAAAGGGGGAGAAGTATTAGGTTTTCTTTTTATATGTTTTAACTTCTGACATATTGTTGTTATTAGTATATATCTTTCTGTACGGCTAATTTTTATTAGAGTTCTATTTTATGAACTGCAATCTGATATTCTTGTATATATGTTCTGTAATATATCTAAGTATTTTACTGTTCTATTTTTTTTCCTTGGTGTGTGCTCTAATTTTTTTAAGCTCTGATACACTCTACATAACTCTTATTTATCAATTTGTGACTTACTTTATCATTCTCTTTAAAGAAATTAATGAACAATTAATTGGTAATCATAACTGATGTCATGAATTCAGAGGGAGATATATTTTTAGCTTTTGATGTTTTAAAAATTACTTTTAGAAAAATTTCTTTTAAAAAAAATTTGAAACTTGATTTTCAATTTGTATATCATTCTCTGCATATATTTCTTTACGCATATTTGCATTTAAGTTTTAAATGTGCTTATATTTTGGAAATAATATTTTTTATCAAGTTTTGTCATCATCAAAAAGGGGGAGATTGTTACCAAGGTTACAACCTGAGCCTGATTTTGATGAACAACAAAACATGATAAAAATAATACTATTACTAATGCTTTTATGTAAGATATATGTTAGTAATCTACAAGGTGAAAAGTTTGTGTGTGTGAACGTAAATTTCAAGTGTGAATGCAATTCTAAAAGTGCAAAAGCCCATAGAGCCCAAACCTTAAGGATTCTTAGATATCAAGACACATTTTGGAGGGCATTTTAGTAATTGAAGATTTTAGATACTCTTGTTAAAAGCACCAGAGAGCATATTCACCGTCCATTGATTATGATCAAATGGTTTTTAAGCTCTACATTTTTTCCTTTTTTAGGTACAAAGACAAAAGGATATCTTTTGTGGTAAAGCTGATTTTGTAATGCAATAGAACCCATAGCTTTAGTGACACCTGTCCTCTTATCTCTTGTCCTTTCTTAGGATAAACAAATATATCTGAATGCTTTTGCATTGCACACACTTGTACACAGCCATACACAATAAAATGGCAGTAGAGCACGATTTATTTTTTGTTCATATATCAATAGCCTTCATTTTTCAAATAATAAAAATCAAAAGAATTTTCTATTTGGCTCAAAATGTATCTTTCTAGAAGCTCAGCCCTTAGTATAAATAGATCATCTTGTTTTTATTAAAGGGCAGAGAGCATTTTATTGAAAAAAATTATTGCATCGCACTTCATCCATTGCTTATTTGCTCTCTCAAGTGCTTATAGATTTTATATGTATTTATTGAGTTATATTTGAGAGAAAAATATTGAAAAACTTTTGTATTCAAGTGAGGAATGTCTTTAAGCACCTATTAATAAACTTGTAGTGATAGTTTCCTGGTTAAGCTGCAAAACCGGTGATAAGGAAGCAGTTTTCTGGATCTGTTTGAAAATTAGAGGGTAGCAGTTTCTGGAGCTGTTTGAAAACCATTTTTTGGGGTTAGTCCTAGCAACAGAGTAATTGTGGATAAAGATGTACTCCAAAGGCTTGTCTCTTACCCGCTTAAAAGAGACTGAGATTGAGAGAAAATCTTGAGGAGTTCCTCAAGGAGTTGATATAGGCAGATAGCCGAACCACTATAAAATTATTGTGCCTGATTTCTTTTCTCTTTGCTCTTTGTCTTTATTAATCATGTATGTGATAGTATCCTCACCTTGCCTTCATGTATGCTTAGAAGTATTTTATGTTATGATTTCTATTTTGATTCTCTTTCAACTGAGTTCCTATTTGAACATTAGCTCCGATCCTTGCAATATTTTCTTTCATGCTTTTGTTATGATTCCTTATTCAAAAATCTAAAAATATTATTTTTATTCAGTTAATTGAGTTTCTTTCTTATTTACAAAATTAGCTTTGATAGTATGTGTTTCACATTTAGCCTTTCATTTCTAGTTATGATTTAATATCCCTGATAAAATAGTTTTTCAAATATTCCGCTGACTCAATTTTTGTTAAAATTAGTTTTCTATCCCTTTCACGAAAAGAACTCAATTCATCTCCCCCCTCTCTTGAGTAACCTATCGGACCTAACAATAAGGTCCACTATTTATATTGACCGAAATATTTTAGGAATTATGGATCTACAACGAAGGCTCAGCGGAAAGCCCAAGGTGGTATAAGGTGAACTGAGTTAGCATAATTCAAGTTGGGCTAGGTAGGCCTAGTTGAGGCTCAAATAGTTGTTAGAGATTGATTTAAATTAGGATAAGTTAAAGGGATTTTTACAAAAATAAACTAAAAATAGAAAAAAAATTAAAAATACAGTTGGTTTTTTTTTTCAAAAGTAACTATTCCGTGAAAAAAATCAAAAATACAGTGTTCATAAAAAAAAATTTTAAAAATACAGTGTTCTCCAAATACAATAACGAGCAAAAGGATGGAAATACAAATCCCAAATTAAAAGTCTAAATATAAAATAACTACTAGTTACTTATCTTATCCATACAACTAGTAGCAAATCTTAATAATGCATAATTGCTAATACATTTGAAAAAACCAAATACAAAATAATCTTTAACACATGTATTTCACTTTTAAAAATTTTAACTCACTCATCTACTTAATTTTTTATAATATTTAAAGAAATAAAATAATAAAAATTATAGCCATAAAAAATAATTTAAAACAGGCAAAAAATATAGACAAATAACCTGAAAAAAAAAAGCAAAACAACCCAAAAACAACCTGAGAATAACCAATTCGAATAGCTTTGTTTGCCTTTATTTTACAAAATATAAATAAAGTCACCACATTACAGGTTTCATGTAATTTATTTAGTAAAAAGAAAATCATATATTTCACATTTAAAAATTTTGACTCACTCATTTTGTCACACCTCATCCTTCTTACAACCATTTATATACAATTATCTACTGTAATTATCTTCTTAATCCATTTATCATGCTTAATGAGCTTGTAAGGTTATATATACACTTGGTAACATTGTTTAAAAACACGTACAAATTCAAACCTTATTTGATATTGCTTAATGTTACTACATCCATTCATTTCTTTCATTGATCATACATCTCATATATAAAAATGCTAGGCACCACTGTGCCATTCATCCATCCATCATTTACAATATAAATATTGATACATCAATATACAATCAGAGTACTAGAGGCCAATACAAATAACATCGAGTACAAAAGAATTTACCCTAGCATCTAGTCTCCATACATAACCTCGGATCATAGTCCGGAGAAGAAAAAGGTGAAAGATACAGCAGTAGTAGTAGCAACACAAATCTAGATCAACCCTCAACAAAAGACTAGCCCTATGGCTCAAAAATCACTCTGGTGACACGCTCAACTAGGGGTGTAAGATAATGGCTGCTGACAAAAAGTCCAAAATCTGATGCATCCACCTGACTGCATCACACCCAAGAGAGGGTGACCTGCACATCCAGCGAAGTAGCATGCGTGATGTGGAAAATTGTATGGACATTATCCTCACTCTCCTCTCGCACAGCTGATGCTCGTACATCTGCTCGTATAGGTGCTACTGAAACCTTGAAAGCCAACTCGGCATCGGCATCATGACAGATGACATGCCGCACTAAAGTCTCTACTCCAGAAACCTCATAAACCATCGTAGTCCAGTATACTGCCATAGGTTCCTCCAGCCTAATGTCGTGCTAGTCTGGGAAAATTATTTTTAAAACAAAACAGTGGTGAGTAATTTCACAAGAAATTACCTAGTGAGCAGCAAAATATCTTTTATCATAATGTTTCAAACCAAATTCATTTTGAATCATTTTCCCAGGGATAAAATCCAAATCCATTAAAATCACATAACCAGTCATAATTTGCCAAAAGCTTTTTCAACAAAGGTACTCGATTTGCATAAACCTTTTTAAAATAAAGATTCTGTACACAA